>WBNM01022890.1:0-14283 GCA_013399055.1 Ramphastos sulfuratus | reverse complement strand
AAAGTTGGATATTTTCCTATTCCCCAATATTAATTTGGAATATTTATNCCAACCTGGCCTTGAACACCTCCAGGGAGGGAGCAGCCACAACCTCCCTGGGCAACCTGTTCCAGTGCCTCACCACTCTCACTGGAAAGAACTTCCTCCTAACATCCAGTCTAAATCTCCCCTCTATCAGTTTAAACCCATTGCCCCTTGTCCTGTCATTACAAGACCTTGTCAATAATCCCTCCCCAGCCTTCCTGTAGGCCCCCTTCAGATACTGGAAGGCTACTCTAAGGTCTCCTCAAAGCCTTCTCTTCTACAGGCTCTTCTACAGGCTCAGAGTGCTGGAGCAGCTCTGCTATGAGGACAGGCTGAGAGAGTTGGGGCTCTGCAGCCTGGAGAAGAGAAGGCTTCCAGGAGACCTTATAGTTGGAACTTGATGATCCTTGAGGTCCCTTCCAATCTTACCATTCTATGATTCTATAACACCCAAGCTGACAGAAACATTGAATGGTTTGTTAAAGTTTTCCAAATGCTATGAGAGGGACTTTTGCTGCTCTTTCCACTGGTTATTACCTGTCTTTTTTTTTTTTTTGACCTGTTCAGTTGTAATTTTCTGTACACCTGTGGCAGTGAATAAAGGTTTCTGTGTGACCCCCTAGTGTATTAACTTTATCTTTAGAAAATAGATCAGCTCAGTTTCTCCATCTCAGGAATGCTATGAGGCTGAGTTTCTGCCTCTCTGAGATGGATGTCAGATCACTTAGCTTTGCATCTTGGCTGGGCTAATGTAGTTTTTGTCTCTTTGGAGATCATCCAGCGAAGCTATACACTGCTTACAAATTTATTCAAAGTGCCTCCACCACATTTTGTTAACACGAGATGAAATGTCCTTTCTCATTTCAATCATGCTGAGGTCATTGGGCTGATTTTCAGTGCAAAATAACCCATGGAGTTTGATGCTGCTGCTACCTATGTTCAGAGCAACTTTTTCTTATCTCATTATACTTTAGCATCACCTCAGACACAAGCAGCACAAAAGTTACCCAAAATCCATGGGCCAGCTAAACCTGCACTCAGGCTGCTCTGCTTCCTGGCATCAGCCAATTCAAAATGACAGCATATTGTGAAACTCACAATATGGGTTTAGAAGGAAGTTCTTTACAGTGAGGGTGGTGAGACACTGGNGATTCTCTGATTCTCTGATATAATAGGGACATTTATCCCCATTCTTTGGAAATATTATACCTCTGTGGGGTTTTGCTGCAGGTCGAGGATGACCTTATTTATACATAGTATACTTGACAACCTAGGCCAGCACACTCCTGGAAACAGCAACATCCAATTCTCCACATCCCATTTTGCACAGTCCTGCAAAGTCTGCCTCATTGCTGCCACCACAGAGGGAGGGATGAGGGAGTAGGAGGCTTTGACTATTGCTTGCAAAGAGGGCTCAGAGTGACACAGCAGTCATCACTTTCCTTCCCTCATCTCCCTGGGGGCAACAAGGAACATCACCTGAAGGCATATGTACATTTGTGTTCACAGGTATGGTTTGGGTACACTGCTGGGATAAACTAGTGTATCACTATGGATGGAGACAGAGCAGGGCTGTCTTTTGCTGCTTAAAAGGATGATTCTGCAATTATCACACAGGGATACTTCAGGGGAGAAAGCATCTTAGCTGACCTCAGCCTTCTAAGAAAGAGCTATCAGGTCTAAGGTAGCTTTGACTCTGTGAGTCAAAGAGGGAGCTGTGCATGCTGGAGAGCTGTTTGCTGTGCTAGTGTAAACCTATTTAAAAATCAAATCAATACTGAGTGCCTTCAGAGAGTTGAAGCCAAGTTTTCAAAATCTATCCCAATTTCCTGAGCTATTTTTTCCCCCCCTATATTGGAAAATTATTTTAAAATAACTTCAGTTCTGTCTCAGAATTGCTTTCTTCAGTGATTTTAACATTCTGTTAGAGATACTGCTGAACACTCCATCAGAGAATCTCCTGTTTCCTCAAAATGTTGACTTTCCCCTAATCTTAACCAAAGAACCATTAGCCTCCCATCTAGAAAAGCTAAATACTGTGGCAGGGGAAGTTTAGACCTGCCTGACAACAACTCTTTGGTCAGCTCACTGATGATTTTTGTTCAGTGTAAAAAGGCTTTCTCCATAAAATGCATTGTTTCAGAGAAATCATAGCAAGAGAAAATTTCAGCATATTGCTTTGACCATTCCCTTGCTCCAAAATAGGATCAGCTACAGTTAAATTATTCCTGTTAGATGCTCACCTAATTTGTTCTTAAAATCCTGTTAAACTTCAGCAATCTGTCCAATGAGCTCTTTCAGGCTTTATTGATGCATCAGCTTGTGCATTTACCTGAGACATCTCCTGAATCTCCCTTGCTGTGTTTCAAGTCCCAGAAAACACAGAGGACAGTTCATTTCCCTCCTTTGCAGCAATCCTTTTACATCTTCAAAGACAATTACCATGCCTCTGCATACATTTTTAGACTAAATGAGTCCATTTTAGACTAAATAAATCCAATTAATAAGTTCCTGTAAAAGAACAGCACAGCCTGCACTGGACAGATTGATAAGGAATGAGCAAGCAGAAGTGTGTACAAGGTGCTGCATACCAAGAGAGAAGAGCCATTTAGGATCCAAAACACATCCTGACTGGGGTGACCTTATTGATTTTGAAAAGGCAGCAACAGCTTTTACAGGGAGCTGCTCAGAAGAAAGAAAAAAGGAGTAAGGTCTTGGATATTTTTCATACAGTGCTTGGAAAATGTTCACAGCAGTGTACTGCATTTTCCCATTGTGCACATAACAGTAGATTTCATGTTGAAGAGAAGAGAGAAACTACAAAAACCTACAAGAGGAAAAATGATATATTAGCATGAGGTGCAATTAAAGTTCTGAAGCTTTAATCTAAATGACATTTCACAAAACATGGCTCAAGATTTACAAGCATAGGTTCCAAAAATGAAGCTCTGGTGCTAAATATGAGCCCTGGCTTCTCAAAAGAGACAATTTTTGGATAGTTCTGTTTAAAAGAGGTGGGTATCCTTTCTAGAAGCATTCCACAGCCTAGGGAACCCAAATAGGGACTGAAATGATAGATGACCTTTAAAGGTCCCTTCCAACCCAAACCATTCTATGAATCCATGATCCTGCTTTTAAGAATCTTAGTGAAGTTCCTGTGCTGCCTAGATGGAAGTATGTGACCCTTGCTAGCAGGACCATTCCAAGGGATTTAAGTAACAGGTTTATTTTAAACTGGCAAAGGGGAGATTTGGACTGGATGTTAGGAAGAAGTTCTTTACAGTGAGGGTGGTGAGACACTGGCACAGGTTGCACAGAGAGGTTGTGGCTGCTTCCTCCCTGGAGGTGTTCAAGGCCAGGGTAGATGAGGCCTTGAGTGACCTGTACTAGTGGGAGGTGTCCCTGCCTATGGCAGGAGGGTGAAACTAGATGATCTTTGAGGTCCCTTCCAACCTTACCATTCTATGATGATTCTGTGATTCTAACTCTATGAAACATTTTTTCCTCTCTTCTTTCTTTTCTTTCTTTTCTTTTTTCCTTTTTTATTTTTTTTTTTAAATCACATTGGAAAAAGAGAGTGTGAGTACTCCAGGAAATCCAGGAGTTTCTCATTCTTTTTATGTTTTGCAGTGGAAAATGGCTGAGTGAAACCAGATGAAATCTCACAGATTTGAATAGTGTTCCAGTCCTCCACCTTCCAGGGAGGTGATTGGGGTCCCTACCCTGGAGATATTCAAGGTGAGGCTCAACAGGGCTCTGGGCAACCTGACCTAGCTGAGGATTCTCCTGCTGACAGCAGAGGGGGTTGGACTAGATGACCTTTGTAGGTCCCTTCCAACCCAGATCACTCTATGCTTCTATGATTCTATGACTCTGTGTTCTGTTTTCATGCTGGTAATGGTCTCTTGAACTGGAGTCACATACATGAGCAGAGGGCTAGATGCCAGGGTGTTAGCTCGGAGCTGTTTAACCTGACTGTGTAGCTATGCAGCATGAACTGTTCATACAGGAGCTGCATCTAGCTCTGAGAAACTCCAGGAATTTGAAACTAAGAAGCATCAGCTCCTCAGGAGGATGAGGGAGTGACAAATCTGACCTGAGTTCACTGCTCTGCTGGAACCCAGAATAAGTTCAAGCTACAATTGATCAGCGTGAACCAAAGTACATCACAAAGCAAGGGAAGAGAAAAGTTCACGAGAGCAACAGGGTTTTGTAAGTGATGACTTTCTCACAGAATTAGCTGGAAACTCAAAGCCTGATAAAAATGGCACATTTTCTGATTCTGTGATTTTTGGTTTGTGGAGGAAAATTTGCTAGCTGAACCATTAGCACTAAAATGAGGTATGGGCTATGGCCTTCTTACCCCCTTTACTTTCAGGCCAGCATTTTACTAATTAGTATTGTTCAAAATCAAATTTTCTGTGGACTTCAATTTTCTCAGGATATTTAAAACAGATTTCCGCCCCCCCCTTGGATAAGACTCACTGTTTGCTAGACAGCTGTACAGGAGATCATGATATGAAGTCCTGCCTGGTTGCAGGATCCTGGCATTAAGGCAAAGTACTTTTGCCTTTCAGATAATTTATTCCCCACAAAGAATTCCTCTGACACTGGCACAGGTTGCCCAGGGAGGTTGTGGCTGCTCCCTCCCTGGAGGTGTTCAAGGCCAGGTTGGATGAGGCCTTGAGTGACCTGTGCTAGTGGGAGGTGTCCTTGCCTATGGCAGGGGGTTGGAATTGGATGATCTTTGAGGTCCCTTCCAACCTTACCATTCTATGATTCCATGATTTGGGGTTATGAAGTCTGTGAGCCCTTCAGTACTGCAAAGGTGAGGTCCATGTAGAAAAATGAAGATCTGTTGATCCAGGCAGATGTTGGAGTAGAAAATATGATCCTTCATTCAGCATTACTGCTGGATGGGAACTCAGATTAGGTAAAGATATGGTGGAACATAAAGATGGGTGGCAAAGGCTAATGGTTCATTGTATGACCTTAGTGATGAGTGCTATGAAAACCTCTAAGAATCAAAGTCCAAAATTTTGTCTTCAGCAAACATTCTGTTTTATAGCCATCAAGGAACTGAGCCTTTTAAAATATAGAGAGAAACAATGGCACAGGTTGCCCAGGGAGGTTGTGGCTGCTCCCTCCCTGGAGGTGTTCAAGGCCAGGTTGGATGAGGCCTTGAGTGACCTGTTCTAGTGGGAGGTGTCCCTGCAGGGGGTTGGAACTGGATGAGCCTTGAGGTCCCTTCCAACCTTACCATTCTATGATTCTATGATTCTATATATTCAATCACATGAGGCACATAAGGAACTTGTAATAAGAGAAGGAAGACTTTTGATGTACTGGACCTTTAGATTCTGATTGCATATAATGACTGAGTCTGAACTCATTGCTAAAACAGAAAGGTCCAGATGTGATTTTGGAGCAATTTGAAAGGTTTTTATTAATGGTCCCCTCACAGCTCACCCTTTGGGTTTCCAACACCAATTTCTTTTAATCATTGGACCTATTATACTCCAAGGTGCTGAATTCTGTGTTGGCTGTAAACATGCAGCCAAACATTTACATGTAGGTTTCCTTCAGCTCCACACAGCCAGTTCAAGGAATGAACAATGAAGCTACACTGCTGTGCAAGATCCAAATTGTGCTGCTGGCAAGAAGATTCTCAAATAACCGTGGATCTCCTGGGAGAGGGAATATTATACTATGGAATAGAGAGTGTTTGCCATAGAGCAAGCTGGTCTGTAGGCTTTTTTTTTTTCCTCCTCTCTCCTTTTCTTCTGTTTATTTATTTGTTTGTACTGTCACCAGTGTCAACTGAAGCTATGGAATGCAATAAGGTTGAATCTATTGCAGGGTTTATTTATTTATTTATTTTGCACCTGCCAAGTAAATGAACAAGTTCACCTTGCCTATGATATGCCATCAAACGTGGGTTTGAGCATTTGGTGCAATCAATCTATCACACATCAATTTTATGGCTGTATAATGAGGTTTAATTGCTGCTTTATTAGCCTGACTAATATTAAGTGTCGGTAATTGCTTCGCATTCAACTCGGCTTCTCATTTAAATTACACATCCAATATTTAACCATTAATGCAGACCACCTTTTTATCTAATCATTTTTTTCCTTGCTTTCATCTTTATGGTACAAGAAAAAAAGTCCATTTGGGGGTGATTTTTCTCCTTTGTACAAGTTCTGTGGCCCTGAGGAATGGAGGCTGGAAAAGCTAAATGTTGTTCTTGGTAAATGCAGAGGCCTTTGGCATTTGGAAAGTGAGCTTCAAATTTCCTTTTGACAGAAATATAATATTGTGGGGGTTCTGTATACTAATGAGTGAATTGCTAAGGTGTTTAAACACATTTGCAGCCCACTGAAGGATGTGGGACTACTCATACACTTTAAATTATGTGTATCCCTGGGCGAATGGTAGGACTAATGCTTGCTGCCCTGCAGCACATATGAAAAACAAGGTTGGCAGGATGCAAGATGCATTTTGACTGGCAAGCCACAGACTGAACTTTATTGCCAGTCTCTATTTGAGTGCATTGGCAAAAGTCAGAGGTTCAGATGCTCAGACTTAAGAAAGCAAGGAATGAGGTTGGATAAATTCAGTGCAGTGGCAAAGTCATAGGCTCAGATGCTCAGACTTAAGGAAGCAAGAACTGAGGTTGGATAAATTCAGTGCAGTGGCAAAGTCATAGGCTCAGATGCTCAGACTTAAGGAAGCAAGAACTGAGGTTGGATAAATTCAGTGCAGTGGCAAAGTTAGAGCCTCAGATACTCAAATGTAGGGAAGCAAGAACTGAGGTTGGATAAATTCAGTGCAGTAGCAAAGTCATAGGCTCAGATGCTCAGACTTAAGGAAGCAAAAACTGAGGTTGGATAAATTCAGTGCAGTGGGAAAGTTAGAGCCTCAGATACTCAGACTTCAGGAAGCAAGAATTGAGTTGGATAAATTCAGTGCAGTGGCAAAGTCATAGGCTCTGATGCTCAGACTTAAGGAAGCAAGGACTGAGGTTGGATAAATTCAGTGCAGTGGCAAAGTCATAGCCTCAGCTGCTCAGACTTCAGGGAGCAAGGACTGAGGTTCAATAAATTCCTTGGTACAAGCAATGAGGAAACCTTTTGTGGGCCCAGTCTTGTTGTGTGGCTTGCTGGCACTGGCGAGGACAGCATTCAGGCACTGAATTGCTGGGTGATTCAAGTCGGTAGCAGTTTTGCCATTTTCACTTGGCTTCTTCTAATTCCCTTTTATTGTTGTTTGAAGGAGACAGTCAGATTTTGCTAGGAAGAGCTCAGCTTGCTGAACAGGCATGCCAGTTGCCATTAATATCATCTGATCCTCCAGTGACAGCTGGCTAATATCACTCTGCAAGCACCTCGCGAGCTAAAATCAAGCTGTGTTTTGGGAAGAGTTGGAGTGTGTCACGTTTCCAGTGCATGTGACACTAAGAGTGCTGAAATTCTGATCAGTAAAAAGTAGGGATTGAATCAATAACATTTATATTGCATTTCACTGCAGTTTTCTTCTGGGATGCACGGAAGAGTTGGTACAGCTGGAGACACTGTGAGAGTCAAATATCCATCCTTGCATAGCTACTGGACAGCAAAAAATAGAAACCTCTTGCTGTTTATTCTCTGGTGGTGGCAGGAACTCCCTTTTTCTTTTTTCTTTAGTTTTTTCCTTGTTAAAACAAGACATTTTGGGGGTAATAAACTTATGAGGCACAGCTTAGGTTTAGGAGATTCTTGTTTTCTGGAAGAGACTTCACTCATTTTTTTCTTCCCAGTTTTCCTTGAGTAATGCAATGATTGTAAATGTAGTAAGAGGTAACTCTTTACTCTGATCTCATCAGACCCCATCTGGAGTACTGTGTACAGTTCTGGAGCCCCCAGCACAGGAAGGACATTGAACTGTTGGAGTGGGTTCAGAGGAGGCCACAAAGATGCTCAGAGGGCTGCAGCAGCTCTGCTATGAGGACAGACTACAAGAGTTGGGGTTCTGCAGCCTGGAGAAGAGAAGGCTTCCAGGAGACCTTAGAGTAGCCTTCCAGTATCTGAAGGGGGCCTACAGGAAGGCTGGGGAGGGACTATTGACAAGGTCTTGTAATGACAGGACAAGGGGCAATGGGTTTGAACTGGCAGAGGGGAGATTGAAACTGGATGTTAGGAGGAAGTTGTTTGCAGTGAGGGTGGTGAGGCAGTGGCACAGGTTGCCCAGGGAGGTTGTGGCTGCTCCTTCTCTGGAGGTGTTCAAGGCCAGGTTGGATAAGACCTTGAATGACCTGTACTAGTGGAAGGTGTCCCTGCCTATGGCAGGGCCTTGGAACTGGATGAGCTTTGAGGTCCCTTCCAACCTTACCATTCTGATTCTATGAATGTGTGAGCTGAAAGCCTTCTGAAGCTAAACCTGACAGGTACCTGGTAGAAATCTTCCTATTTGTTTTCAGTATTATTCCTCATTAGATATATTTCCAAGAAGGCAAGATCTTCAGCAGGCCCTGACACCTCCTCATTCTCACTGGTTTATAAAGCACTTAACACAGAAAATTCTTGAAGTTTTTCAAGATTTCAGAAACACTTTCCTCTTCTCAAGGCATAGATACTTACCCCTGCATTCCTTTTCTCCTCCTCTCTCTCCCATCCAGAAGTGGAAATTGCAGTGACTGTACCCTAGAGTTCAGATTGTGTTCCCCTTCACCAGCAACCCCGACAGCAATGTCTGAGAAGCCAGGTGGGACTATTTTAAGATTTTGAGCTCTGCTACCTTGCACNTACCAGGTGCAAGACTCTACACTTATCCTTGTTGAATTTCATTCAATCTCTCTCTGCCCAGCCCTGCAGCCTGTCCAAGTCTCTCTGAGTGGCAGCACAGCCTTCTGGTGTGTGAAAGCCTTTGCTACAACAGTGAAGAGCTTCAGTGTGTAGCTCATTTGACCCGAAAGTAAAAGAGTAGTGTTTCAACAGGGCTGAAATGAATAAAATCCTCCTTCTGCATTTTTCTCATTGTTTCTAAGTGCTAGGGCATCAGCTCAGGCCCAGGCAGCTGGTCTGCTGGGTGAGAAAATGCTGTTTTTACACATCACTGTTCAGAGCTGAACCGCGTTTTAAAGCGCGGTTGTCAGTCTTTTCACTGTCACATTAAATCCTTACCCATGGTGATTCTTGCTCATCCGTGTGGACTGTCAGAGCTGAGGTCAGGAGTGAGCTCCCCCCATCCCTGTGGCAGGTTGGCAGGGTGCTTATGTGCAAGAGACTAATCTACCTTCCTTGGAAGCAGTGAGCTGAGGTTCTCATTCAGGAGCAAAAGGCCAGAACAAAGGTCTGAGATTACAGATGGACAAACATTTGCAGCCCACTGTTGCTTCCTCTTGCTGTTTTAATTTTCTCTGACAGGCACTGCTAGAGCATTGTAGTCCAGCCCAGGCCAGCTTTGTTTCTGACAGGCAGAAGAGGAGTGCTAAGGAAGCATTGGCAGGCAGGTGGGAAGTTGCATCTGCCTTAGATCTCAGCTGTACCTTAGACATTGGACCTTGGGTGCCAACTGTTATCTTCAGGGTTAAGCTCTGCTCATATATCCCTCTCAAAGTAACCCAGGATGATTTTCCTCTTTTTGAAATACAGCTTGTTATCTCTTGAGAGACCCCCAGCCATTGATAAAAAAGCCCTTGACTACAAATTCTCCCTCAACTGCCTCGCAGAGACATCTCCCACTATCACAATCCCATGGTGGTCATCACATGAAGCCTAAAGACAGGAATGAAATAGCTGTGCAAGTCCTGAGACAAATTAATTATGCTGGAGAACATGTCAAAACCTGCATCTGTCACACTAAGGAAAAGATTCTATATATTAATATAACCCTTCAATATTTAAAAGGAACTGATAAGAAAGATAAAGAAAGTTTGATTTTTTTTTTTTACCTGTAGTGACAGGACAAGGAGTACCAGTTTTAAGTGGAAGAAAGGTAGATTTAGACTGGGCATAAGCAACAAATCTTTTCCAATGGAATGGGTTGCTAGGGAGGTTGTGGATGCCCCATCACTGGAAGCATTCAAGGACAAGTTGGACAGGGCTTTGAGCAATTGGATCTAGTTTAAGATTTCCCTCAAGACAGGGGTGGTGGACTAAGTGACCCTTAAAGGTCCTTTTGTATCCAAGTCATCCCATGATTCTATCATTTAGAGGAGTTAAAGGTCCTGCTATGCTTAGATTTAGACCTGAATGGCTCATATTATCATTCTATACATGCATACATGACTTGTTCTATATGATTAGGCAATGCTTAAATTAGTGAATTACCCAGAGCCAGGTCACACACCTTGGCTTTCAAACTCGTTGTCATAATCTTCTCCACCCCCAGCCAAGTCTTCAACCCAGACCAATTAGCACTTTTCCAAGTAGTTCCCAGGCTTGGTCTGGGAGCCAGCAAGAGCCAGGAACCATTTCCATAAATGTGAACAGAATTTTTTAGAAACTCAGAGAGTTACAGAAGTGGTCCAACCATGCCAGGTGAATTTAGGATCAGACAGCCCTGGAGTTGTTGTTTTAGCAACAAAGGAGATGGTTGTAGGGAAAAGGAAGTATTAGCTCTCTTTGAAATTGAAAGAGAAAAGGCTTCCCAGGGCCAGATTCTCAGATGGTGTAGATCAGCATCAGAGCTGTGCTGGTTTGCAACAGCTGACCAACTGCCCTGTATCCTTAAAAACAACCAACTGGGCAAATATGGAGCTGTGTATTGTTGTCTACAAAAATCATTTCAGCCCTCCCTTACATCTTCCCCTTCCCTTCTTGTCTGCAAGTCTTTACCACTGCACAGGGAAAACAAATAAGCAGGGAAGGTTAAAATCTAAAACCGCTCATCCAAGTTAATTAAATTCAGCCAGCCTCAACTACATCATCTGGTAAGATCTGGCAAGTTATGTGTGTGGATATGTGTGTACATGACTGCCTTTGTATCTCTTCCTTCATTCAGAAAGAATCATCCATAAGTGAATTTACTTTAAAAATACACTATTTCTATGCCTGGCTGGGAGTTTTCATTGGTTTGTTCTTTTGTAGGGATATTTTTGTTTGGTCTTGGTTTGTTTGGGCTTTATTTATTTATTTTTCTTTTCCTTGTCTGTTTCTGTGCTTACAGCTGCTTTCATTTTTTCCTCCCAACTTCCCATTATTACATTTTCCTCCTTTTATTTATGATGCCTGATTCCCAGTGTACATTATTGCTGCTCTGTTGGTACTTTATTAAATACGATATAGATACTGGAGCGAGAGTGAGGTTTTATGTCCCACACATGGTGTGTCGTAATTGTGGCATTTTTACTTTCTATTAAGAAGTATCTCCAGGAGGGGAGGGTGGGGGACTCGATTCATTACTTCCATAAACCAAAGAAGAAACCCTAGACAAGCTTGATGAGTTGTTAAGTAGTCCTTAAAGAAGTCTTTAAATCAAGATTAGATGTCTTTCCCAAAGAGACTCCTTAGTTCAACCAGAAGTTACAAGCCTGATAAAGGGATCTGTGGTTAAATCCTGTAGCTTGCAGTATGGAAAAAAGTCCAAGTTAAAATAATGACTCTTCTGGCCTTCAATTTTTATGAGAGTGCAATTAGGAGATAGTGGGTTTAGTTAGCCAGACAGTGTCAAACTATAAACATCTCTGTGATGAAAAGATAAATTCCCTCATTGAAATATTCATCTAAAAAGAAAGGACAAAGGACTCAGGACAAAGTAAGCACAGGTTAAGTGTAAGAAATATTTTCTGGACCTGTAGTCTTTCTAGAATCTTCCTGAGAAGTTGCTAAGAAGCCTTTCTTCTATGCCAGCTTGGAGTACTTGGAAATGTTAATGTGTTTTATGTCCACAGTCATAGAATCATAGAATGGTAAGGTTGGAAGGGACCTCAAAGCTCAGCCAGTTCAACCCCCTGCCATAGGCAGGGACACCTCCCACTAGAACAGGTCACTCAAGGCCTCATCCAACCTAGCCTTGAACACCTCCAGGGAGGGAGCAGCCACAACCTCTCTGGGCAACCTATGCCAGTGTTGCACCAGCCTCACTGCAAAGAGCTTCCTCCTAACATCCAGCTTAAATCTACCCTCTTCCAATTTAAACCCAGTCCCCCTGTTGGACTTTTACTGTTCATTTATGGACATTTCTGTGCAGTGGGACTCTGCTCAGCCCCTCAGAGTCTAAGCACCAAGCAGCATTTAGAGGCTTTTAGCTGGTGAGAGTGAGGACACTGCTGGTGTCCTGTCATTGCTAGAAAACAAGGAATGATAGTAAAATGGGGTCATTCTTCTCTGGGTATTTATTTTCCCATGATGAGCACCAGATCTGATAGTAGGCAGATGGGTGCCAGGAGAGCAGACTTCTTCTCATAGAATGGCCATCATCCTGATTATTTAATGGATGCCAGAACCCTGGCAAAGCAGAGCCTCTGCTGGGAAGTAGCTCTTCACTGAATTTTGGCCAGAGCCCCTGCTCAGTATCAATTTGCATCTGAGAAATTTTCCCTGGATGTCTGTCCCAGCTCTATTTTCCTCCCTTTCTCTCCCTTCTGCAACAGAAAAGATTCAGCTTTGGACTGATCCCAGTTCTTCTCCTTCCTGCCTAAAATCCTGAGAAGGCTTTGATGCTGGTGGCATTCAGATCAGGGACTGATCCCCGTGATACCTGTGTTTTCTTTCCACGATGGCACAGTCTTACATGTAAAACCAAAATGATATACAATCAGAATACCACCTCAGCATCAGGATGACCTCTCTGGCTCCAATGAGGAGTGGTACAAGTTGTACAAGAGCTGAACAAGGTCACAATAAGGTCTCCCCAGAGTCTTTTGCTGGCAAACAGTTAATGACTTACTGCAAGCCTGCAAAAGCATTATGGTCTGTTGGAAGTGCTTTGATGATAGCTTCAGCTTTAGGAGGGGTACCAGGGGTGCCTGTACATCTTAGACTGGATGTTAGGAGGAAGTTCTTTACAGTGAGGGTGGTGAGACACTGGCACAGGTTGCCCAGGGAGGTTGTGGCTGCTCTCTCCCTGGAGATGTTCAAGGCCAGGTTGGATGAGGCCTTGAGTAACCTGTACTAGTGGAAGGTGTCCCTGCCTATGGCAGGGGGGTGGAACTAGATGATCCTTGAGGGCTCCTTCCAACCTTACCATTCTATGATTCTATGATCTTCCTTGCAATCAGCTTTTCATAGAATCATTGAATTAAGGCACAGGAAGTTTCATGTAAACATGAGGAGGAATTTTTTTACTGTGAGGGTGACAGAGCACTGGAAGAGGCTGCCCAGGGGGTTTGTGGAGTCTCCCTCTCTGGGGATATTAAAAAGCTACCTGGATGCCTTCCTGTGTAATCTGGTCTAGGTGATGCTTCTCTGGCAGTGGGGTTGGACTGGATGAGCTTTTGAGGTCAGCTCTGACATTCTGTGATTCCTTGAGTGAATGTTTTGGGTTGGAAGAAACATTTAAAGTCCTCTAATCCAATCTCCCTGCAGCATTCAGGGATTTCTTTAACTCAATCTACCAAGGACCTCCAAAGCAGACAGCGATGCAAGCTCTGAAGCCCACCAAACGGATGGGGAAGGACTCCAGTCCCTGTACAAGCCTGCAAACTCCTTTGAGGCGGTGGCAATATTTGCTCTGCCGTTGTCAGTTATCAGAAGCAGAACCGCAGCTGGCTGCTGAATAACACATTTGTTTATACAGTAGATTGAGAATATTTGTGTGCGCAGCAAACTCCTTGGGGGTATAAACAATGTGTTCCTGAAGAGGCCCAGTGTCATTAGAATAATCAAGACTTGTCGTATGATAAACAGAGTCAGAAACAGAAAGCGCTACACAGACTCTCGAGCGTGGTATCACATTTGATGTCGAGTCCCGAGGACGATCTGTTCAAACAGCTTCTCCCGTGGCGCCGACACAGGTTGCTACATGCTTTACAGAGGAACCAAGAGGGAGACATGGTCATGGTGCATTTTTGATGAGACCTTGTCAGCAGCATGCTGATAACGTGGCAGAAATTTCCTCCTCTTTTCAAAGGCCCAAATCCTTTTATCTGTGCAAGCCGTGCGAAATCTATCAGAACAGAAGAGTGTCCACTGTATTTACTGAGGAGGCCACACTTAGACCAAATTCTAATTGTAGCATATTTATGCTTTCCTCATAGCATTCATCCAGGATACTTTCCTGCCTCAACTACTTCTGACCTCATCAATGTTTATATGTGCATAAAGGTGAGTGCCAGGA
>WBNM01022888.1:0-36921 GCA_013399055.1 Ramphastos sulfuratus | reverse complement strand
TCCCCTCCCTTGCCCTGCTGTATATATATTGCAACATATTGTAAATATCTGCTTGTCTGTTGTGCTAAGCTGTGACTATAGCTTCATTCCTTAACTTCCAGCTGGTGGAGTCTAGTCTGGGTGATTTTCTTATTGAGTGGGAGTGGGTAACTCCCAAACCACCAGACTGACACTTATGTTCCCTCTGTAGGAGTGAGTTTCACCCACATGCAGAGAGGGCTTGCAAAGTTGCCCTCCTGCAAACAGGAACTCACTCCTTCAAGCAGGCAGATCCAGCATGGCACTAGGCTCTGTGGATCAGCAGAATGGCTCAGGTTGGAAGGGACCTCAGAGCCCATCCACTCCAGTCACCCACTGTGGGCAGGGACGCCTCAGCTGCTCAAGGCTTTGTCCAACCTGGCTTTGAACACCTCCAGGGAGGAGCCATCCACAACCTGCCTGGGCAGCCTACTCCAGAGTCTCACCACCCTCACTGGTCCAGCTCCTGAGACACACCAACCAGCCTGGCAAGTGCCACGTGCCAAGACTCTGAAAGGTGCCAGCAAAACCTGATGCTGGTCATGCAGTCTGAATGGACCACAGCAAGGGGAGCAGAGAGACAAGTTTAGCTCTTCTCTGATTTCTGAATCCCTGCACAGATGGCCTGGTTTGATCTAAAACTGCTATAGCCCTTCCAAAATAAGGAGCAGCAGACATATGGACAGAAAACTGTACACATAAAAGTGTTCTCAGCTATCTTGACACTTAGAATTTTGCCAGCTCCTAGACAAATCTGTTGTTTAACCAGAGAGGAAAGTGAGCTCCTTATATTTCCCCCCCTCCCCCTTACTTTCATGGCAACCTGGTGGTCCACAGCAGAGCTGATTTCAGGTAGAAGAAAGCTGTTATGTATTTACACAACCCTGAGCTGAGTGTTGTAGGCTGAGAGCACACCCCCAGCATGTCACACTGCCTGCCTCCCCAAGGCAGGAAAATGCTCCCAGTCACTACACACAGGGTCCTCCACTCGAAGGGAGCCAGAGAAGCAGACCTGCTCATTAGGTCTGGACACCAGGGAACTGACTGGGTCCTTGCACTTGGCACTGGTGGGGGCACACCTTGAACACTGGGTTCAGTTTGGGCCCCTCATTACAAGACAGACAATGAGAGGCTGGAGAGTGTCCAGAGAAGGGTCTGGAGAAGAAGCCACTGAGGAGGAGCTAAGGGAGCTGGAGGTGGTTAGGCTGGAGGAGACTGAGGGCAGACCTCATGGCTGCCCACAACTCCCCAGAAGGAGGATGCAGTGAGGTGGGGGTTGGTCTCTTCTCCCTAGGATCAGCTGAGAGGAGAGGAAATGGCCTGAAATTGTGCCAAGGGAGAATACTTAGCAGTAGCCTGGCTTTGGCTCTGAGTTTTTCCTTCCTCACCATTTCATCCCAGTGGCATTCACATCTATACCCATGTCTTCCTCCAGCAAGGCCACAGGACAGGCTGGCTGCTGCTGCTCAAAGATCTTAGTCACTTGGAAACATTTAGCCAGGTGAGTGACTTTCCAAAGTGAGGGACATAAGCTGTGACTCCTGATCCATTAGTCAGTCAGGTCCATGGCAAATGAGACCTTTGAAATACCATAGCAGACAACTAAACTCCCCAGTTACTCTGTGGTCCATGAACATGCAACCCTGATCTGATCAGGACCTTTCTTCAAATGGAGATTCTAGCCCAAGAGGTCAGGGAACACAAGCAGGCTGCTTGCTCCTGCTTCTATAAGGACAGGCTATGAGAGCTGGGGCTCTGCAGCCTGCAGAAGAGAAGGCTTCCAGGAGACCTTAGAGTAGCCTTCCAGGATCTGAAGGGGGCTACAGGAAGGCTGGGGAGGGACTATTGACAAGGTCTTGTACTGCCAGGACAAGGGGCAATGGGTTTGAAGTGTCAGAGGGGAGATTGAAACTGGATGTTAGGAGGAAGTTGTTTGCAGTGAGGGGGGTGAGACACTGGCACAGGTTGCCCAGGGAGGTTGTGGGGACCAGAATCAGCCAATGTGATCAAAGATCACAGTCATTCTGTGCTCCACACCCTCCCTGGAGGTGTTCAAAGCCAGGCTGGATAAGTCCTTGAGTGACCTGTACTAGTGGGAGGTGTCCCTGCTTATGGCAGGGGGGTGGAACTGGATGATCTTTGAGGTCCCTTCCAACCTTACCATTCTATGACTCTAATTCAGGAGCCTTTTCATTTCTCCTGCCTCAAAGGGGTCAACTGGAGCTGATCCTGGATGCCTCTGAGCCTGCTGAACAAGTTGCATTAAGCCTCTCTTTAAAACAGCTGTGCTGGTTTGAGCAGTTTGTTTCAGGCAAAGTCTTACCCAAAGAAGAGGCTCCTATCTCAGAAAGGATCTGACAGCACTCCACATTAATTAAAGATAAGGTGACATCATTACAGAGACAGACATTGTTATCTTCCCCCCTAATGTTATCAAAGTTCCTTTCATGCCTACAGCCCAACACTTCAAGACAAAGATGGTTTTGAAAGCCCCCCCCTTGTGTTTGGAAGCAGCTGCTAAATGGCATAACAAAGTTTCACAGGGAAGCATATTTCTGGGTCTGATCCACAGCTTGTTGAAGGCAAAGAGAAGGCATCTTGAAAACATCCTTAGCTCCCTCTCCTCTGGAAGGCTGTTTTTAGCCAAGGACATGGATAATGTTAAATGCAGAGATAATGTTAAATGTGGAGTGAGCCTCTTTCATTTGGGTGGCCTTTAGATAGGAAGTTGAAAGGTCTGCCAGGGTTGCACTTGACAAGTGGGGCAAAGGAGGGGGGGAAAAGGCTGGAAAGGTTTCAGTTTCTGCTCAAATTTCAAACTATGCAGTGCTGAAAGCACTGAGAGCTCAGGATGCACTTTTTACTTCAACACCAAGCTCCAGCAATGATTTTTTTTTTAATATAGCTGGCTTCAGTTAATGTTAACATCTGAAAGTGCAATCTACGTGCACCTCAAATGAGAAGTTCACACACATGAGCAAAGGAGTACTGAAAGTAGATGGGAGATGGTGGTTGGTGCTGGCTTAGTAGAACCCCTGCTAAAATTCTGTTTATTTTTGAAGCCTGATGCCTAGTCAGGGCCCTGACTCACACACCTGCCTCCACTGCAGCATGCAGTCTGCTCAGGACATGACCTGCATCTTCCCTTACAGTTCAGGCAGACTTTAACTGATGCCTAATGGATCTTCTGGGGCTCCCTCCCCCATCTCCCTCACTGCCCAGGCAAGCACCTACCATAAAACTTCCTATTTGGGGGGCTTAAGGGAAATCCAAAGGAAAGAAAATGCCACCTAATTTACAGATTTAACTCCTGAGCATCCCTTTGTCTGGAAAATTCCAATCATAAGCTTCAGCTAGTTTACAAGCAGCTTGGAGAAAAAAGAATACACAGCAAGAAGAGTCATACCTTGGGAGATATGTTACCATGGCTGCTACAGCATATCCCCGGATCAAAGTGATCTTTTGCTCTCAGAATGCCCTCAGAGTGAAAATCCTTATACAAGGTAATAACAAACAAGCTTCATTTAGGGCTGTGGAAGCACTCAGAGTGGCACAGAGCATCCCTGCCAGGAGCTGTACTACACTCAGACACAAACCAGCTCTGGGCTGAGCGAGCAGCTGTCATCTCAGAACACAAAATGCCTTCCTGCTCCATAGTCACAAGTACATGGCCTGATCAGTCTGCAGGAGAGAAGGCTGCAGGGAGACCTTGGAGTCACATTTCAGTATCTGGAGGGGGCTACAGGAAGTTGCTGTTTAGAGAGGTTTGTGACAGTAAGATAAGGGGCAATGGTTTGAAAGCAGAGAGAGGTAGATCTCAGTTGGGCATCAGGAAGAAGTTCTGAGCACTGAGAGCAGTGGACACTGGAACAGGTTACCCAGAGATGTGGTTGAGGCCCCATCCCTGGAGACATTCAAAATCAGACTTGATGCATCTCTGGGCAGCTTGCTCTGGCTGGAGATGTCCCTGGGTTGGACAAGATGACCTTGGAGGGTCCCTTCCAACCCAAGGCAACCTGTGAACCTGTGACCTGTTCGCTAACTGATTCTAAGAAGTTTTCCAGCTAGCGCAAGATTGATCAAATGCTAAACGACTTCATACACTGAACTCTGTGCAAAGGGTCAGACAACCCCAGTAAAAGTGCTGCTAGCCTTAGCCAGCATTTTGAACACGTGTCTGGCTGAGGAGCAATTGAAGGCCATGGCTTCAAGTCCAAGGCGAAAAGCAGCTGCAAGGATCCTCTCTCAGTCTGGAGCCGCGGGCGGCTTTTTGCCGTTTGGCTGCTTTGTGACGCAGTCAGGCCTGGAGTGTTCTTTCCAGCAGGATCTGAACATCTAGTTTCCAAGAAGAAACACCCAGGCACTTCTAAAATTCTCCAGAGACATCTATTTCTACCTCCAGCCTCAAAATCTGGCTTTTATGGATTGCATCAGCCAGCGAATAAAAGGAGCTCTGCGCAAGTGCAACAACCTGAACCTTCAGTACCTCCAAAGCCTTCGCCTGCTACACAACAAGACCACCGCAGCCTGCCTGCTAACCTGTGCTGCCACTGCATGTGGGTGGCTCCTTGCATCTTGGAATGCAGCCCCGAAAGCTTTTTAGTGAGGCCAAATTAAAAGACAGACTAGAAGCACAGCGTAAAGCATCTGAAAGAGACACAGACTGTGTTGCAATGACCTTCTTGAGATGTGTTCCTTCCTTGTAGCCACTTAAACACGTCTGCATCCACAAAGAGCCTGCAGCAGAAATGATTCTGTGCACAGAGGCCAAGAGCTGACACCGCTCACCTGTGGAGCTGGTGAGCCCTTGTTTGTGCTCTCAATCTCTTTTCTGAGGTTTTTTAAAAACTGAGGTGTTCAGAGAGGTTAAAACTGTTTTTTAAGGCAGTAAGTTCTTCACAATCTCTTTGGAGACACAAAGAACATTGTTACAAGCCTTATATTGTTTCTTAGATTGAACTCTAAAGCCCACGTGTAGAAATGCTTCTTGGCAAATTTAGGTCTGCTTTACAGGAAGATTTTTCTATCAGCACATCAGCTGCAGCAGTTGTAGAGTCACAGAGAGGGTCGGCACAGCATTAAAGACCAGGTGTGGCTTCCGTCCATACTCCTCAATCACCTTTGCCTATCAAAAGAGCCACAGCAAGATGCTGCTCTCTGCGTCGGGATCATTAAACTCTCAGTGATGGAGAAGACAGGGAGGAAAGGTGCTGAAGGGAGAGAGAGGACAGCTGTCTCCAATTTTATATTGCTGGTAAAGTTTAAGAGAGAAACCTAGCCCCACAGCCACCCCTTCTGTGGCATCCTCCCCTGCCATCCTCATAACAGCATTTGCCTCAGGAAGACCAACACAGACATCAGAGCAAGCCTGCAGAGTTAAAGGAACCAGGAGGCACTGACACATCGAATCTGACAGCTTGAGGAAAAACCTCTGGTTCCCCTGTGATCAGGCCCTGCACCCCAGGCTGCATCCCCACCTCAGAACTAAAACGTTTCCCCTGTACCCAGGTCAGGGATATCTGCCATTGCTTGCAGAAGCCGTGCCCAGCCCCAAAGCCATGTGCACTGAGAGGCAGGTGGGTGCTCCACTGCCCACCCCAAGCTTTAACTCCTCTACGCACAACCCTTCGGACCTGAGCACCCCAGAACACCATCGGCATTCGACTGCAAGAGGAGACTTTGCCAACAGCCCCTGGGCTCCTCCACCTCAGCAAGTGGGAGGCTTCTGCTAGGAAGGAGGACTTGTAGAGCAGGGAGGCAGGAAAGGGAGGCAGTGGGGATTATCTGGGCTGCTGCTCTTTGATGATTAAAGGTTTTCAAGTGCCAAGAGTAATTTCAAAACAGCAGTTGTTTTCCTCTGCTTAGCTTCGTTGCTGCTTTCTGTGCTTAGAAAGTTTAGTTACACATTTTGAGAAGCTCATCTGCAGAACAGGCAAACGCCTCAGATGCAGCGATTCTGATTTTGTGACAACTGTCTCCTGAAAATAGTACATTTATTCAGTGAGCTTAAGCACAGCAGTCCCAGTTGTTGACTTTCCTCATGAAAATATTGATTCTAAGCTCCCTAGCTTATAATGTTTTGATCCACATTCTGGGCCTATTGATTTACCTTTGATACTTCAATCAAACTGTTGTTTATATCAACAGCAAACGCATCTGATCTCTCCAAAATAATTAGATTAATCACAGGAGGATCTATGAAAGCCTTGTTTTGATTGATTATGCCTTTATGCTCTCCTGGGGAAAACAGGTAAATTTGAGAATGTAAGAGAGAGGCAGTTGTTAGCCTTTTCTTTCTGGCATCTTTGAAATGTTTTTAGTCTCAGTTTTCCTTTTCTGATCTCAGGCTTTTAGGAGATCGCAGGCTTGCAGCATGCTCAGTTATGATTTCCTCAGTGGCTGACATTTTGCAACACATAATGATTTAGCCAATTTGAGCAGAACTATCATTACGCAATTTATTGTTCCCCAAAGCATTGCTTGTTATAGAGACTATTAGGCCTGTGAGGTACATTTTACAGAACCTTTATTAGAATTATTTTAAACTCTGAGGAAATTAATCCCTCCCTTCACACCTCCTGCTCCAAGATTTCCATTTTGCAAAACAAACAAAAAAAAAAGTATCCAGGCACAGGAGAGGTAGGAGTGGTAGGCACCTCTCTGGAACTCATAGCATCATCAGAGAATGGGTTGGAAGGAACCTCCAAAGCTCATCCAGTTCCCCTGCAGTCAGCAGGACTATCCTCCACTAGAGCAGGTTGCTCAGAGCCTTGTCCGGCCTCACCTTGAATATCTCCAGGGATGGAGCCTCAACCACCTCCCTGGGCAACCTGCTGCAGTGTTCCACTACCCTCACAGTGCAGAACTTGTTCCCAACATCCAATCCAAATGTACTCTTCTCTGATTTAAAAATCAATTTTCCTTGCATAAAAAGCAAGTGAGGACTGAGGGTAAAATACTCCTCTAGCTTGCACCACAGAAACACCAGTGCTGCCAGCAGGGGCTCTAAGGCCAGCTGCAAAACGAACGCTGGATGCAATGCCACTGCTCAAAAACAGTCAGGGTTTGGGGTTGGTTTGTTTGATGGGCAAATTTCTAAAGGAAAATCCAACCCAACCCAAGACAAAGTCAAAACAAACCCCAAACAAACAAACAAACCCCAAAACAAAACAACAAGAAGAAAAACAAACAAACAAAACAACCTACAAAATTTTCCATTCTGGAGACAATGACTTCGTACAAAAATCCCTGGAGCCATGCCCAGAAGGACTAAACATTCTGTGCTAGAACTGCTGCACACCTTGTCTAGGGGCCTGATACATTAATCAACAGCTTTGATTCCTCAAGCCTCTTAATATTGTATTTTTCAGAACAAACTGTTAGGGTTATTAATTACCCTGGGAAAACTCCTGATCCTCTAGCAGAGCAGAAAGAGCTCAGACTGTCACTGCCAGAGAGCTGTTCCATGCACTGTGACACGGTGAACTTCAGCCAGCCCCACACTCCCTCCCTCCCCTCTGCTGGTGTTGTTGAATGATAGGATCAGACCTTGGGTTGTGGAGTCACAGGAGGCTTCCCTGAAGATCAAAATGCTGCTGCTGCTAAAGGGCCCTTCTAGGAATGGATTTCTCAATTTGAGAGGGGGCTCAGCTACTGGGGGCAGTGCAAGGAAAACAAGGCTGGCCTGATGGTGAAAGCAAGCTAGGCCAAGGGGTGGTTAAAAACCAGGGAACAGACACCAAAGAAGTGAAGGAAAAGAGGGAGGGAGAAGAGATGGGAGACAAAGCATCTTGGGCTTTCCAGGTATGCATACAAGGGGCAATCAGCTCTGCCTGGGGAGTGAATTTCTGCCCCTCAATCCACAAACAAGAAAATCATAGAATCATAGCATGGTAAGGTTGGAAGGGACCTCAAAGATCATCCAGTTCCAACCCCTGCCATAGGCAGGGACACCTCCCACTAATACAGGTCACTCAAGGCCTCCTTCAGTGAACACCTCCAGGGAGGGAGCAGCCACAACCTTCCTGGGCAGTCTGTTCCAGTGTCTCACCAAGGGGAGCAATCTTGGGGCTGGTCTTACTCAGAAAGAATAAAGCAACATTACAGAGCAAACCAGGAGTGGAATGGACCAAGAGAAACCACTTTCTGTGCAGCAGAAGGGGAGGGCTGCAAGAGGCAGCAGAAGTGCTGCGATGACACAGTGAATGCCTCTGGATGATGGAAAGAACAAAGCAGTGGACAGCTTCTAGACATTTCCTTTCCACAGGCAAGCAGAGTTGCATGAAGACAGAGTCAGTCCCCTGACAGGGCCACCCTTGCCTGTTGTGTAAGGCTCTCATGCTTTGTTTCAGTGAAGCAAGCAGCCTTTTCCTTGGCTCTTGGCAAGAACCACCAGACGGTTGTGCAGCTCAGAACTTCCAAGCCTAAGGGAGCGTGGGAGCCACCAGCTCACAGCTTGTCAGGTCTCATGCATATTCTATGCTGGCTGTCACTGTGTGCTCAGGATGACATCACAGCCTGAGCTGCTGAGCATCTGACATCACACCTCCTGGCAGAACATCTCCTGCCTGAAAATAGCACAGAAGAGCTCCAGCAGGACCTGCAGAACCTATTCAGAGCGTGTGAGCAGTGCAGACTGGCGACACAGAATCAGAGAATCAACCAGGTTGGACATGCGAGAGGCAGGAGGAGAAGAGCACACAGCTACCTCACACAGAGCCCACGAACTGCAGCCCAGTAACACCTGCAAGTCAGTTGGTAGCACCCAAATGTCATCTAATGCAAATTCCACTGCTGTTATGAGGCCAAGCATAAATACTCTACCTTCACCCCTTTGAGAGCTTTCCTTTTTCCTCCTTTCCAGGGAGTAATTTCTCTTTCCCTATACGACTCAGGGGAGAGTGTTCTGCCTGCCTTTTCTTTCACATCACTATTTCAGCCACTGGATTCAGGAATGCAGCCTCTCTATTAGAATCATAGAACCAGGCAGGGTTGGAAAGGNCCTCCAGGGAGGGAGCAGCCACAACCTCCCTGGGCAACCTGTGCCAGTGTCTCACCACCCTCACTGCAAACAACTTCCTCCTAACATCCACTTTCAATCTCCCCTCTGCCACTTCAAACCCACTGCCCCTTGTCCTTTCATTACATGACCTTGTCAATAGTCCTCCCCAGCCTTCCTGTAGGCCATACTCTGTGTCCTCACAGTACCCAGCAGAGCAGAATCCCTTTACATACTTCTAAATATTGCTAAGAAGAACAGAAGGAGACTTCACTTGGGTTTGGGAAAGCTTTGTTTCGCGCAGCGCTAAACCAGAAGTCATTTGTTCATTTCTGTCTCAAATAGCTTGGGTTTTGTATGCTGAAGAATGGAGGATAAATTTACAATCTATAGTCTTCTGAAATGAGTAAGGGTAAAAAAAAAAAAAAAAAAAAAAAAAAAAAAAAGAAAAGGAAAATCAGTTAAGAGAATTTTCGCAGCTGTCTCAGATTCACATCTCTGGTGTTTTAAATCAGTTTTTCCCTGCAATGTCTAAATTGACAACCTCTCAAATTCACATTACAAGTCAGAAGAAATCTCCAGAAGGAGATATTGATTTTTGTAGAGGGCTGAGGGTAAGGCACTTTTTCTTATCCTACAACTGAAATGAATCTTAAATATTTGATGGGATTTAAGAAAAAAAAAAAATATATATCCCACCAGAGTTGAAAGCAACACTAATAAGAAAGGCCCTGCTTAAACCCTCGTCAATCATAGAGTGGTAAGGTTGGAAGGGACCTCAAGGATCATCCAGTTCCAATCCCCTGCCATAGGCAGGGACACCTCCCACTAGCACAGGTTACTC
Source organism: Ramphastos sulfuratus (assembly GCA_013399055.1). Classification (NCBI taxonomy): domain Eukaryota; kingdom Metazoa; phylum Chordata; class Aves; order Piciformes; family Ramphastidae; genus Ramphastos; species Ramphastos sulfuratus. The sequence goes on along the minus strand of WBNM01022888.1, from coordinate 27,061 downwards.
AAGGCCTCATCCAACCTGGCCTTGAACACCTCCAGGGAGGGAGCAGCCACAACCTCCCTGGGCAACCTGTGCCAGCGTCTCACCACCCTCACTGCAAACAACTTCCTCCTAACATCCACTTTCAATCTCCCCTCTGACACTTCAAACCCATTCCCCTTATCCTGGCAGTACAAGACCTTGTAATAGTCCCTCCCCAGCCTTTCTGGAGACCCCATGAGACAGTGGAAGGCTACTCTAAGGTGTCCTGGCAGCCTTCTCTTCTCCAGGCTGCAGAGCTCCAACTCTCTCAGCCTGTCCTCACAGCAGAGGACAGAGGACTGCAGCCCTCTGAGCATCTTTGTGGCCCTAAATTGATGCAGGAGCTGGGGAGAGAGACTCCTCACTTACCTGGTGTTTGCCAATGATGGGAAAAGTATTAACACTAAAAAGCATAACTCAGATGCCCACAGCTTTGGAGGTCACCATGCCTCCTCCTTGTGAGCCCCCAGCTGCTGCTGGGTCCTAACCACCAAATCCCTTAGAAGCACAGCATTAGAAAGGGCCATTAAACAAATCACTTTTCCCCTGAGGAGCTACTGAAACACAGCTCTGCACATCACTGCAACCTCACATATGGCAAAGAGAGTGGAAGCCATCAGCACATTTTAAAGACTCTGGTTTAAAATGTCACCTTTTGGTATGCAAATAGGAGGCCAGCAATAATACTTCTTCCACTAACACTGCTCCTTAAAGCAAAGGAGAAGAAGGATCAGATCAATAAACAGCTTCAATTTTCACTCCTCCTGTCGAGTGGCTTTTGAAACAGTAAGCAGCTAAAATCTGACAGTTGAATACGGCAGCCCAACATCTTGCTTCAGTTGCTGTCACATAACCTTGTTCCACCTGGGATCTGTTACCTGATCTCTAACAGATACACCCTAACCCTTGGGAAAGGACCTGTGCATGAGGAACAGGACAATGGAGTCATTCTCTTCAGACAGCTGGCACCTGGCACAAGAAGTGGTGATCAAATGACCCAAAATAGCGCTCGGGCAGATCAAATTAGGGGAAAAGCTTTTGTTCTGTTTTGTCTACAGATGTCACTTCACAGGGTCAGTTCCTCCTACCTGCTGTTCCTCAAAGCAGTTCCTAAAGTGCAAGTCTTAACAAATGCAAGGCCTGGCTCCAGCTTGACAGGCACTAAGCCTGCTCTGCTGGACAAAAGGAAGGTAGCTAACATAAATCGCGTGTTGCAGCCAGCGCACTACGGATAAACAGGAGATCTATATTTGAACTTGGCAAGAAGCTCAGAGGGAGAGGCCTCTCCATTTTGCAGGGATCAGGGAAAAGTGAAAAAGCCCGTGGAAGGCTAATAAAACTTTTCTGGCATGCCATCTGGAAGTATCAGCAGTTTCTGATGTTGGAAAGAATGTGTCCTGCTTTTAACTCCACACAATACTCATGGCTGCTTTCAACTGCTCCAGACCAAGAAGGCTTTTCACAAATGGCCCCGAAATCGATGTGTGTTACTCTGCCTCACCCAGGTGCCTGCTCTTTGAGAACAAACTGAGACATCTGGCAGCTTCACTAAACCTCACACAACAGCTCGGCCAGCTCTGCCACAGGGAAGTGTGACTGCAACGCAGTCAAGACCTCCAGACAGGTTGTGGAGCACTAAAACCTGAGTGGAGGAGGGAAGAAAAAAACCCCAAAGGGAAGAAAGCCCTTCTCATTCTTCTCTCAGGGGACACAGCCTGCGATACGACAGCTTTCAGCCGTGCCAGCAGCCAGCCTGTGCTTCCATCCCACTGCGTGCTCAACTCTGGCTTTACTCTAAGCCTGTGAATAGAGTGAAATCCTCCCAGCTCTGAATAGAAATTCATACCTATTTAGTTACGAGTGCCTGACTAGATCAAGGCCCGAGTTACTCGGATGATGAGGTTTATTGTCAGGCTGCACAAAGAGCAGCAGCAAAGGTTATACTCCCGAGACAGAAAAGGGCTGTCAGGGAAAGATGAAAGCAAGAAAGCTTCCTTACATGCAAGGCGCACAACTGGCACAACCCCCTAACGCCTTTGACACTGTAGTAACAGATATGCAGAAGAGCTTGGGGCTGTGGTACAGAGAATGCTTGAAGAACTCACTCCTGTGAAAGTTAAATAGGGGAACCTGGGTGAGAATGCCTCAGGTGCCAGAGCCACACGACCCACATCTGACCCAGGACAAAGAGCACAGCCCTCTGTGAACCCAGGCGCTCCTGTGTTCTGGTTGGAATCTGGAAACAGGTTTTTCACCAGTTCCATTTCCATGAAGAGTTCAAAAGGCTTATTTTTCATTCCAGCAAAGAATTAACACAAATGTCAGAAGCTGCCAGGGAACAGACTGTCACCCTCCAACTGCTTCCCTCCCTCCCAGCACTCGGAGGATATTGTATTACGCATATCGCCTCCTAATCCCGCGTTCTGGTGGAGGCTTTTTAATATGTACTTGCTCTATCTGTAGGAAATCTGGAAATGCAGAGTAACCTACCAGACAGAGCTTTGGCTTGGGATTTAGGAGCCCTGCGAGCTGTTCAATGCTGGTAAGAAGGCTGCAGTAAGTCACTTCCTTACTCTCTGCTTCAAGCTCTGCATTTTGGCAGCATAGTATCGACACGCTTGGAAACCGGTGGGTGAAAAATCCCTGAGACTTTAAAACACAGGAGGAAACATAAACACACACAAAATACACCCTGGATAGAAAGGAGAGGTGTGAGCAATCCATACGGAGCCATCAAGGAGTCAGTCTACTCCTAGCAAGTACAACACACAATGTTCCACAGGTCACGTCTTCAGGCACACTCTGACCGGCAGCCTGCTCTGCCGGCTTGCTTTAGGCTACCTGGCTCATGAGCTGCAGGGAGGTCAGCATGGGCTGCACAGCTCACCTGAAAAGCTTTGGGGGTTCATTACCAAGGCCACTGTGCTCATCTTAGTGCCCAGCCAAGGTGGTTAAAGTCAGCCCAGTTATCCATCGGATTTCCATTCGCAGCACAAAGCCCTACAGAAAAGGTGGTTCAGTTCCACTAACGCTGAGCCACTCTGGGCTTTCCCTGAGACCCCAAAACTGAACAGTCACAGCTAACACCTAAGGCCACTGCTCCACTCTGGTCCTCTGTGGCAAGCAAAGCTAAAATCTATCACAAGCCTTGGACTAAATGCTCTCCAGCTCTGAGCTACTCCTGAAGGGATAAAGAACAGCTTAAGTACTCTCTGCCAGCTGCTCCTGCTGCAGGGCTCAGAGGACTGCAGCACGAAGAGCCCAACTGTGCATGTAGGCTTAGAGTATGTTGAAAGGCAAAGCACTGCTTTCAATTAGTTATGTACTAAAGCTCCAGTTTCTTAGGAGCTTTTAAAGTCAAAGACATTGCAAAGTGCAGAGTGCAAAGCCTGGCATTCAGCACTTAGACACAGGCAGGTCTAACTTGGCTAATTCCAAGTCTTTCTCTCACTCACTGTTTCTTCTATTTGAAGTCCCCAGCCTAGGATGGTAACTCCCCCCCCCCTCCCCAGGATAATAGTTAGCACTGATGGGCTGTAGCCTTCTGGCTTATGCTGCCATAACAACAAGTTATGATTCCAAATATGAAAAGAGACTACAGGAAAACACATCTTTAGAACTGCTTGGTGTGTCTGACGTGAGCTCGCAGCCTCTAGCTTGTTAATTCAAATTCAAACCAAGCTCACAGGGAAAGAGAATTCTGCCATCTGGCAGAAGTTAAAGCAATCCACAGTGTGAGTAGGCAGGTGCTGACATCCCAAAAATACTGTCCCAAGGAGTAACAACTCTGGGCTTCCTCAGCTGAGCTCCAAAGTTTGAACAGGTTGCTTAGCCTTCTGCAAGGGTTCAGGGGAGTAAAAGAGCCCACAGGAGCACAGCAGGAAAACAAAGCCTTTGGGTAGTCTCAGTGTACTTCACTGGAAATGAAATAAATGAACACTGAAAAGGGAGTAAAACACTTTGTCAATGAGATACAGGCTGCCTGGTGCTAGTTCCAGTGATAATCACAGCTGCACAGATGTGTGGAGAGATCAGCTCCTCCCAAACTCTTTGTTTATTTGCCAAAATAAGCATCCTGAAAAAAGAGCATGTGGAAGGAATTGCACTGAAGGCCACTCCAAAACATTGCCTGTGTTTCTGAGATCCAGGGAAAAGCAAGCAGACAGGCAGGCACTGATTAAAGGTTGGATTTTGAAAGCATAAATGAGTGTGACCCCCTTGAAACCCAAGCTCTTGTGCTTCTGGACAACAAGGTCTGATGGCATTGCCCTCGTGCAGCACCTGAACACCTAAAGGAAGAAACAAATCTCCTCATATCTTGCTCATATCCAGATATGGCAGTGAGAAGCACTGTAAGTTCCAAACACACCTCTCCAAGATCATAAAACACTTCTCACTGGAAACAACAAGGTTAAGGAGCTTAAGGAGCCAGGCATCCAGCTCCCCTCCCCACACATGGCTGCTGAGCTCCACTGACACAGAGGCTCAGGTTTACACACTTCACTGAAGCTCTGCAGTATCATTTGGGGGTTGCTCAAAGTCCATTAGCAGAGCAAGAAATTTACCCCATTTGGACATTTTAGGATCTGGGCACTGAAGTCCTTTGGGTTCTTTCACTGCAGGGGAAGCTGACAGAGAGCAGGTTGCTGACTTGCCATGAGGCACAAGCATGTACAGCACAGGCTTAAATGCTCCACAATTTACACAGATAGAACACTCTGTTCCCTCACCTTCAGAGCACCACATGCACGGTTCATAAGTGCAATACACTGCAGGCTGCCACAGGACAACACACAGTAGAGAGGCTGCACAACTCACCTGCCAACACAACTCACTGGAAAAAATCCCTACTTCTGTCTTAAAAAGCAAACCAACTCTCTCAAATCCTGCTCCATCAGATCTTCCTCCCAGCAGGAGCAGGGAGGTGATCCTGCCCCTGTGCTCAGCACTGCTCAGGCCACACCTTGAGTGCTGTGTCCAGTTCTGGGCCCCTCCATTCAAGAGAGATGTTGAGGTGCTGGAAGGTGTCCAGAGAAGGGCAGCAAGGCTGGGGAGGGGCCTGGAGCACAGCCCTGTGAGGAGAGGCTGAGGGAGCTGGGGGTGTGCAGCCTGCACAAGAGGAGGCTCAGGGCAGACCTCATTGCTCTCTGCAGCTCCCTGAAGGGAGGTTGTAGCCAGCTGGGGTTGGGCTCTGCTGCCAGGCACCCAGGGACAGAAGGAGGGGACACAGCCTCAAATTCTGCCAGGGGAGGTCTAGGCTGGGTGTTAGGAGGATGTTAGGAGGCATTGGAATGGGCTGCCCAGGGAGGTGGTGGAGTGCCCATCCCTGGAGGTGTTGAAGCAAAGCCTGGCTGGGGCACTTAGTGCCATGGTCTGGTTGGTTGGCTGAGGCTGGGTGCTAGGTTGGGCTGGGTGAGCTTGGAGCTCTCTTCCAACCTGCTTGATTCCATGATTCTATGATTCCACACTAAAACCTGGGCCATGCTAGCATATGTTTTGTGTGCCAAGTCTGACAGAGCTGCAGTCAGCAGAAAGTGCAATCAGAAGAAAATACTTTGGGGAACTTTCCTGATGTGGTCAGAAAAGAATGCTGCCTGCAGAAAGAGCAAAGGCTGCATTTTTGTTCAGGGGTCAAGAGCATGGCTCAGTTGGGCTCATGCACAGAAAGAACAAGACTTTCCTGGCCAGAAAAACAGTTTCTGTACTGTACATCTGGTTGTAATATCAGTGCTGCAGCCTTTCTGTTATTCATGGCAAGGTTTAGAGGATTACTATGGTGTTTTATTTCAGTTATTCTGGGAGATGCTAAGTCTGCTCAGAGAGGAATGGCTGCTGTGAAAGAATTAGGAAAGCAATATCCCTTCAAATCACTGAATGGCTTAGGTTGGAAGGGACCTCAGAGATCATCTCCCAACTCCTTGCCATGGGCAGAGACAACAGACAACAAGCCTCAGCTGCTCCAGACTTCATCCAGCCCAGCCTTGAACACCCCCAGGGAGGAGGCATCCTTGGCTAGCCTATTCCAGAGTCTCAGCACCCTCATACTGAAGAACTTCTTCCTCAGCTCCAGTCTAACCCTGCTCTGCCTCAGCCTCAAACCATTCCCCCTTGGCCTGTCTCCAGGCACCCTGATGCAAAGTCCCTCCGCAGCCTTCCTGCAGGATCCCTTCAGGTACTGGCAGGCAGCTTAAGGTCCCCCTGGAGCCTTCTCTTCGCCAGGCTGCACACCCCCAGCTCCCTCAGCCTGTCCTCATGGCAGAGGTGCTGCAGCGCCTGGATTATCTTTGATCTATCTCCCACCACTCCACAAATGTTCTTTTGAGAGGTGAGGCAACTGCAGAGACCTTTATGAGCAATCCAAACAACATACCTGACAGTAATGGGGATGGACCTGAGCCACTCGATGACTTTACAGTGTTTCAGTCTCAGAGTGTTTACAGCTGCATCACAAGGGAACATGGTTTGCTCTCTTCAAAAGACCAGTCTGGTTAGTCTGGACTATGATTGCAAACTGGGCACTGTACTCAGTGGTACCTGTGACTTGCCTTCAGACACACAGCCTGCTTCATCTGCCATTCTGAGCTGAGGAAACGATGCTTGCTTGCTAGAAGTGCAATAGATGGGGGCACCATTTGGACAGCTCTCCTTACTCCCCAGCCAGTGCTGTGCCTTGGGATCAGCACTTTCCCAGGAAGCCAAGTATTCCACTGCCTCTCTCCATGTACTCAGCAGCTCCACATCTCCTGCTAGCAGAACGCCGAGGGAAATGTGATCATAGAATCAACCAGGTTGGAAGAGACCTCCAAGATCACCCAGTCCAACCTCTCCTCTGCCACATTTTACACCTTCAAGGAGCTGCCAGCTGTAGGAGAGCCTTTGCTGAAGGAAAAGTTCTGTCTGGAGCCCTTGAGCTCTGACAGTTTCCATGATGCACCTTAAAATGTTTCAGTTAAAAACGCTGTAAGTGCCTTGGAGACAGGAAGTGACACACTTCAAACAGAAAATTAAACACAAATCACCCAGACCTGCCCTACAATGGATCCACACCAAATGAAACCCTTGGCAGTCCTAAGTTCTTGTTGGCCCAGCTATGCCAGCAGATTGTCTCCTTTGGTGTGACACCTCAGCATGGCAGCAGCCATTCCCATGTGTCTCTGACCAGGAGACAAACAGCTTGTCCCATTTTCTGAAGCAGGTAGACTGTTCACTCTAAATGTTATCTCCTCCAAGGCACCACAGTTCTATTTTAAGAAAAAAAAAAAATAAAAGATAGGGAAGTTCCTTGAGTAGATTGAAGTTGCCTTGGTACAAAGGGAAGCACTGACTCTATTGAAAGCCTTCCTCACACAAGTCCTTATAAAGGCAACTATGAATCTACTTAATATATTCAGTCTGGACTTCATTTCCACCACAGCCACTTGCTCCCTCCCACACAGCATGATGGATTAGTAGGAAGCACAGACAGTGGAGACTTGGATAATTTTCCCACTCAACTAAATGTGTAGAAAGCCACAGGAATAATAATTGGTTGATGAGAGAAAGGAAGAAAATTACCTTGAGTCTTTTGGTACTGGTCCTGTGTCTAAGTACTAAGAACAATTATATAGCTTAAAACACCCTTTGTGAAGGAGGGGAAGGAAAAAAAAGTAGTAAGAAAAAGAAATAAAAACAATCAAACTAATGTTGAGTGATAGGAAGCTGAGTTGTGATTCCTTCTCACCAGAAATGGGGCTCTAACAGCTAGGCAGAGCAGTAGGCTTTGGCACTGCTGCTCCATTCCAAATTTGCAATTAAAAAAAAAAGAAAATTAAAATCAAATTTGCAAAGTAATTTTCCGAGATTTTTAGCAACAGACATTTTGAAGATCTTTCTGCTTTTTGTCTTCCAGGCTGGATGAGGCTCTGGCCAGCCTGATCTAGTTTGAGGTGTCCCTGCCCATGGCAGCGAGATTGGAACTGGATGATCCTCGTGGTCCCTTCCAACCCTGACTGATTCTATGATTCTGTGACTCTAAATATCTGTCTTTGCCTTTTGCCTCTTCCACAGCAGGTTTCTCTCTACATTTGGAACTCTTTGGTGCTTTACCCATCTAAAGGAAGAGGCCTCTTGCTGCTCTCACAGGTGCTGCTTGCTCCCTGAATACTTAAATAGCTCTGCTCCTTTTGTGAACCATAAGACACCTACATCAAGGACAAAAGGATCTAAGCAACGACCCCAAAATTCAGATCTAAGAAGTTGTTGACAGCCAAGCTCCCCCTCAGCATCGTTGCCCTGAATGTGAAAGGCTCACATGTGGGATGCATTTGGTCCTCCCTGTTCAGACTGCAGGGCTCATCTGGTGGTACCTAATCAGCAAAGACATCCGAGGGAGTTCAGCATCTTTCAGGGTAAGGATTTTTAGATCTGTACCTCTGCTCCCAAAAGAGTTAAATGAATAATGAAATCTCCCTGCAGTGAGAACAGTTGAGCTTAATTCAGAGGAAATTTCTCAACCAACTGCCTGGGTGCCTGTCAAGAAGGGTTGCTCCTGCTCAGCTCTTTGTTTTAGAAATTCCCTGCCTCCAGGATTACACAGAGTGGCCTGGGATAGATTTAGGCTGCAAGCAGGTTTTCATTTTCTAGGTTTGAAAACTATACTTTTCCCTTAGAAAAGAAGTGACAGCAGCTTAAAGACCAAAATTCTATTTAACAAAATCAACGTCAAGCTAATAACTCCTCAGATAACCCAAACCCAAGCTTGTGAAGATGAGCTGCATTTCTTTGAGCAGTTAATCCTTTCTCCCCTGCATTTGCAATTTATCCTGTATCTGTAAGATTTGTCAGATTGGATGCTTCCATTTTTAGGCTTCAAGCATTCTGGATGAATGACAGAACTCCCTGGCTATCTGATTACAGGGCCTGCACCTCAGGAGAGAAAAAAAAAATCACACACTTTGCAATTTCGGAGGGACAGAGTTAAACCCTGGGGTCCTTCCTTACAGTCACAAAACTGACCTCACACAGCACTGCAATTCTAACACACCTACTTCAGGCAGAAATACCAATTCCAGTCTTTGATCACCCTCATGGTATAGAGGGCTCCTTGCAGGCAGCAAGAATGACTGCAACCAGCACCAAAATTGATGCAATGCTTTGCTGGCTCATTGGGAACTGCAGTGCACAGGTAGCTTGAATACACCACCCAGCAGGGAGACATTTACAATAGGGCAGCATTTTAATTAAAGAAGTTACCTGAAGAGAGGACATTAAATCTTGATGGGTTTTGGCAGGATGGCTCACCTCCTAAACAAGAGAGTAGGTGTAGAATTAGAATCACAGAACCATAGAATGGTTGAGGTTGGGAGGGATCTCAAAGATCACTCAGTTCTCATGTCCCTGCCTACGGGACACTAGAACAGGTCACTTAAGGTCTCATCCAACCTGGTCCTGAACACCTCCAGGGAGGTTTTGGAGCACAGATCTTTGATCACCTTGGGTGATTCTGTGCTCCACAACCTCCCTGGGCAACCTGTGCCAGTGTCTCACCACCCTCACTGCAAACAACTTCCTCCTAACATCCACTTTCAATCTCCCCTCTGACACTTCAAACCCATTGCCCCTTGTCCTGGTACTGCAAGACCTTGGCAATAGTCCCTCCCCAGCCTTCCTGGAGCCCCCTTCAGATCCTGGAAGGCTACTCTAAGGTCTCCTGGAAGCCTTCTCTTCTCCAGGCTGCAGAGCCCCAACTCTCTCAGCCTGTCCTCACAGCAGAGCTGCTGCAGCCCTCTCAGCATCTTGGTGGCCTCCTCTGGACCCGCTCCAACACTTCCATGTCCTTCCTGTGCTGGGGGCTCCAGAACTGCACACAGGACTCCAGCTGGGGTCTGAGGAGAGCAGAGCAAAGGGGCACAATCCCCTCCCTTGCCCTGCTGCCCACACTGCTCTTGCTGCAGCCCAGCACACAGTTGCTGTCTGGGCTGCACTCACACTGCAGCCTCATCTGGAGCTTTTCAGCACCCCAGACTCCCAGGTCATAGCTACTGAGGCTGGATCCTCCTACTGAATCCATTCCTCTCCAGTTCTTTCATGCTTCAGAGACAATTTCCAAGCTACTGTTTACTTTTGTATTTTTGTCAGCCAATCCACAGAAGGAAAATAAATTGGGTAGACTACTTCTAAACAGACTGCCAATAAAAAATTTAAGTACCATGATCCACAAGTAGAGTTTAAACAGAATTTTAAACTAAATCAAAATGTCACAGTAAAGGACCATCAACGTAACAAGCTCTGATGCACTGCACTTTACTGAAGATATTGCAAGAGAACTTCCTCCTGCCTGAATTTCAGCAACTGTAATTCAAATACTGACTCCTTTGTGCAGTGCCTTGATGCTCAATGGCCTGTGGAGCATATAAAAAGCAGCAGGGCCATTGCCTGTGCTCCAAAGAGATGCCTCTTCAGCAGAAAACTTAGGCAGAGCAAATGGATTTCTTTAAGGGAAAAAAAAAAAAAAGCCACATTGAGGCAGGGGAAACTTAGAACTTCAGTGTATGTGAGACTTGGCAGAGTGTCCAGGAAGGGAGCTGGCTTCTCTTTGTCAGCAGGCTCTATAAAACCTGGCATTTGGGGCTGTGCATCTGAGGTTTGTCTGCACAGGGAAAATTCCCATCAGTCCTAACTGCCTTCTGCCAATTCACAGAATGGTTTAGGTTAGAAGGGACCTCAAAGATCATCCAGTTCCAACCCCCTGCCATAGGCAGGGACACCTCCCACTACCACAGGTCACTCGAGGCCTCTTCCAACCTGGCCTAGAAGACGTCCAGGGAGGTTGTGGAGCACAGAATCACCCAATGTGATTGAAGATTCCATTTGGTGCTTCTGTGCTCCACAACCTCCCCAGAGGTGTTCAAGGCCAGGCTGGACGAGACCTTGAGCAAACTGGGCTAGAGGGAGGTGTCCCTGCCCATGGCAGGGGAGTCGCAACCAGATGACCTTAAAGGTCCCTTTCAAGCCAAACCAGTCTAGTTGAGAGGTGTCCCTGCCATGGGCAGGGAGGTTGGAGTAGATGACCTCTGAGGTCCCGTCCAACGTAAGCCACTCTATGACCAGATGATCTTTGGGGTCCCTTCCAACCTGGCATTCTGTGAACTTTGTTGGGTGGACAAGTCTGTAAGAGCTAAAAACCCAACAGCTCCCAAGGAACTCCTGCATTAGTACAGCACCAGTGCCAGTTACAGGAAAGCCAACAGCAGAGAAAACAACTTGGATAAAGCAGGTTGGGGGAAAGGTTGCTTCAGGTACAGCTGTACGAGTGCAGGGAGGGGATGTGAGACTTATGAACCTCTCCCTGCTACAAATCACTCAGCAGTACTCCAGTAGAGCTGAAAAATAGAGAGGCAAGTGCTGGGGTCCACAGCACATTCAGCATTGTTTTTCTGCCCAGTCCATTCCCCTCCCTTCAATGGACTGCTTATGGTTCAGGAGGGGCTTCCCAGCCACCTCTGTCTGCCACTATGCCAGGCCTCCAACTGGCATTTCTGAAGCGCCANAATCACTCAGTGTGATCACGTTGGGTGATTCTGTGCTCCACAACCTCCCTGGAGGTGTTCAAGGCCAGGTTGGATGAGGCCTTGAGTGACCTGTACTAGTGGGAGGTGTCCCTGCCTATGGCAGGGGGTTGGAACTGGATGAGCTTTGAGGTCCCTTCCAACCTTAGCATTCTATGATTCTATAAGCTGAAAGTCTGTGCTGCTGCTCTCCAGCCCTCGGCAAAAGGAAGCCACTCAGCACTACTGGAGCTGCCCACTAATTGGGACCATTCCTTTCCGTGCTGCAGATCAGCTGCAGATGCTGCCTCCCACTGCACTGCCTGCAGGCAGCACCGCCGAGCTCGGCTTCGATTTTCTCACATCTCAGAGTGCCAGCAATGACCACATCACCCAGACGCGTCGCTGGAGCTCATTAACAGCCCTTCCTGGGGGCCTGCAAGCTGCTTTTACTTTGGCTTGAAGGAGAAGTGGCGAGAACAGGAAACGAGACTGCAAAGGAATCTTGGAACGCACCGGGTTGGGAGGGGCCCTCAAAGGTCATCTCGTCCAACTGCCCTGCAGTCAGCAGGGACACCCTCCAGACAGATCACCTCAGATCACAAATGGCTCCAGGGATAGGGCCTCAACAGCATTCCTGGGCTCCAGTGTTTCACTGGAAAATTGGCCAGCAGGGCAAGGGAGAGGATTCTGCCCCTTTGCTCTGCTCTCCTTTCAAACCATCACCCCTCATGCCATCACTACAAGGCCTTCTGAACAGTCCCTCCTCAGCCTTCCTGTAGGTCCCCTTCATGTATTGAAATGCACCTCTAAGCTCTCCTCAGAGTCTTCTCCACGCTGAACAGCCCCCACTCAAAATCCCCAAATGGATTTGGTGGGAGGCACTGCAAACAATGCATCAGCCCATGGGTGAAAGCAGCAACAACACTGTGAGTGAACCAGAACCACACATTGCACACTTTGCTTTCTGCAGCTCTCACATATTGATTCCACTTTCTATCTCCAAATGGCACAGCTCAGAGTCTGGGCTCTATTCCTGCCTGAGCAGCCTGTTCTGGTACCTGACCACTTTTGTAGAAAAAGAAATTTTTCCTAATATCCAACCTAAGCCCATCCGGGCACAATTTCAGACCATTTCCTGCAGAATCACAGAATTTTGCCCATTTCTGAGGTTTCTGTAGGTGTTGCTAACAATGTGCTGCACGCAGAGCTCTGTATAACTACAGAACATTTTCATCACCAGGGAATATTTCCTTTACAAGAAAAAGATGACAGTTGTATGGTGATATCATAGAACAGCTCAGGTTGGAGCAGACCTTAGCATTCGTCCAGTTCCAATCCCCCCTGCCACAGGGGCAGGGACACCTCCCACAGGCAGGGACACCTCCCACCAGCCCAGGTTGCTAGAAGTCTCATCCAACCTAGCCTTGAACGCCTCCAGGGAGGTTGTGGAGCACAGAATCACCCAATGTGATCAAAGATCAAAGATCACATTGGGTGATTCTGTGCTCCACAACCTCCCTGGGCAACTTGTGCCAGTGTCTCCCACCCTCGCTGTAAAGAGTATCTCCCTGATATCCAGTCAGCTGTAGAACCACCATCACTCCTCCTATCATGATGAGTAAGGAGGCAGCTGGTGTTCAAGCTTCTGATCCTCACTTGGAGCCTGAAGCATCAGTCCTTACAGGCACTTGTACTGCTGCAAGAGCAGCGTGAGTGACGCTAAGGAGCCCATCCTCGCGCACGCAGTTAACCACATGTGCTAGCTGCAGGCAGGCTGCAGTGACGTGGGGGCTGCATTTAGCTTCCAGGGAGCCAAAGGGTTGATGCTCTTCACCTCCCTGACGTAAATCAGCTTGGGAAGCACTTGATTTTTTAACTCTCTTCCAATCAATAGAGTTCTTTCCAGTCGTTTCGCTCAGCCCTGTATCAATAATGCAACATTTCGCCGCTACTGAAGTAATTGAAGGTAGAAATCCTTTCCCCCCTCCAAAAAAACCTGCTAATGATTTAAAGTACAATAAGTTAGAATTAAATCCATTCTTTTAAAGCTGATAAATAACAGCTCCAAGGCAGACATCTCTAAAATTAGTTGCTATGCTTCAACTGAGGCTGTCACAACCTTAGAAAGCTTGGTAAGTTTCAAAACAATCTTTATCTGTTTGGTCTTTTTTCCAACCCCCCTAAGAAAAGCAACACATTTTTACTATGCACATTTAATATGTTATTAAAGGAGATGTCACCTGCCCTTTGAGTGAGAAGTAAAGAACAAGCTCTGTCTAGTCAGAGGCAGAAACTCAATCAAGTATTAATAGCTGAATTACTTCCAGCAGGAAGATAGTAAGGCCAAGCGAAACGTCCAAGGTCACTCCACTCCAGATGGTGCACTAATACATTTACAGGGCTGATGCCTCCTGGCACTTGCAATTTCTTATCTTAGGTTGTTTTTGCAACCAATCAAACGGAGGAGTTGGCAGCTGCAATTTGCCTGCAAAATTAAATTTAAAGGATTATAACTCCAGTTTTAAGCAGTGATTTGACTGTATTGATGTGAAGCCACTATGCCCAGTTCTTGATTTGCACTGAATGGTGACCACAGGACATCATCAATTCGATGGGGATGACACAGAATGGTTGCCTGTAGAGATTTTGAATTTTTTTTTCATGCTCACAGACATTGATTCAAGCCTTAGCTAAACAGAGTCAACAATCAGGAAGATAACAAAAGAACCCTGCATGAAATAACTGCTTCTAGTGTTGGTACCTGAAATCTTCTGCATTCCTCCACACCAGGGGAACTCTAAGCAACAGGGAGGTTCCATATGGGCAGTTATGCTCAAGCAATGCATACAAGACACCATTATACATATTTCTCTTCCTCCCTACAGATGGGGAATACAGAAACAGAAGCTTACAGCTCCAGACCACAATTTTTGCACTTGTGCACAAGCAAGCTCACACTTTTCCAGCTGCTGCCCCAGAATCCTAAGGATCTTTGGCCGATGCAGCCAAAAACCTCCTAGCAGCCAGTCAGTCAGAGCACACAGTGCTCAGCTCTGAGTCTGTGCAACCAAAACCTCCCTACAACAACAGCAGCTTCTGAGAAAGGACAGGCACTTATCTCCACAGCAGCCTGAGTTAGCCTGCTGGGGTTGGAGATTGTTTGTGCATCACGAAGAGCTCAGAGGGGCTCTAGGGCATCCTATCCTGTAGGATGCTATCATCAACTAGCAGGGAAGGGAAAAAAAACAACACCCTCCCAGCTGATTACCCAACACAAAAAGCAAACACTTGGAGCTGTCTAAAAATAACCAGCACCCAGTACTGAATGTTGGGAAATGCATCCCTGAGCTTTGTGGCTCAAGTGGAGCCTGATTTGCCTATAAGTAAAATATCTACACTGTATTTAAATACAGGCTACTGTCAAATTGTAAGTTGGAGAAGCACTGTCCTCAGCTTATTCCTAGGCTTTTGTAGGCAGCAAAGCCTGCAGGTCGCTTATCTTTAAGCACCAAGCTCTTTGGGTCTTAAGCTTGTGGTCTCAGTTGTGCCTGCAGACAGCAGGCAGAGGCAGGCAGTGACAGAGCAACTGGCAGTGTGACTGCAGGAGGAAAAGGTACCGAGCACACACTTTGCTCCCTGCTGTCACAGCCTTTCCCAAACAGCATCTGAAGTCCCCCTTGATGGTCTCCACCAAGTCCAGTGCTTCATTAAGTTCTCAGCCCTTTGACAAGTTTCTGAATCCAATTCAAGGAAGCAAGGCAGCAGCACATTCCTTCAGGGCAAATTTCCTTTACACAGAACCACAGAGCCCCTTCAGGGGCTCAAGGGACCTCCAAAGCTCATCCAGCCCAACCCCCTGCCAGAGCAGGGTCACCTAAACCAGATCACACAGGAACATGTCCAGGTGGGTTTTGAGTATCTCCAGAGAGGGAGACTTCACAACCCCCGTGGGCAGCCTGTTCCAGGGCTCTGTCACCCTCACAGGGGAAAAAATTGTGTTTAAATGAAACTTCCAATGCCTCAGCTTCCACCTAGTGCCCCTTGTGCTGTCATTGGGCATCACCCAGCAGAGCCTGGCTCCAGCCTCCTGGCACTCACCCTGCACATATTTGTAAATTGATGAGGTCAATAAACTGGAGTGGCACCTTTCAGAGCAACCACTACAGCAGCTCTGTTGCTATGCCATCAGGCTGCCCCAAAAAATTCACCAGTAACCAGGCAAAATGCAGTGTCAATCTTCCAGTTCCTCCAACCTCCTCTATATGGAGTTTGTATTTAAATACATACAGCAATGCTAGAAATACTTCATTCAGTCCTCTTCCAGTCACTTCACTGCTTGCCCACAGCACTGTGGGTCCTACATCTCTGCCACATGCTTCTGACCTCCATCACCTCCAATTTAAAGCTTCTATTACAGCACTAACTAATCTCTGACCAAAGTTGGCTTTCCCTTTACGTTTTTTTATCTCAGTGAACCCCTCAAAGGTTGCAGTATGGTATTGACAATCTAAATACTCCAGTCCTCATAAATGAGTTATTGGGAGCATTCTATTTATAATTCCATGTCTGTATACACAAGCACATTGACTCACAATCAGAAATCACTTTTAAGATTTTTTGTCACATTAAGTGTACAGCAGCTCCTCAACAGCTTCAGAAGAACGTAAAAAGGAAAAAAAAAAAAAAAGAAAAAAAGAAAAAACACAACACACAAAACACACAAACTAATCTTTAAAATTAGAAGTGGTCAAGGAACTGCTTAAATCAGGCTCCACAACATAACTGGATGGAAGCTGGTGGCATCAAGGGTTTGTTTTTTTTTTTTCTTGGCAAGGGCTGCCAAGGCTTGGGAGAAAAGGCTGAGCTGAGCAACCAGCAGTGAGACACTTTGCCTTCAGACAGTGCTGGTACTCAGAAGAGAAAAATACCAGCAATTGTTCCTCCAGACTCTTTGCTAGACAGAAAATTTAGCACACAACGATTAAGTTCTGGAACACTGTGTTCAGTTCCAGGTTTTCCCATTCCAGAAGGACAGGGACTTGTTAGACACAGTACAGAAAAGGGCTACAAAGATGATTAGGGGACCAGAACATCTCTGTGATGAGGAAAGACTGAGAGAATCAGGGCTGCTTGGTCTGGAAAAGAGCAGCCTGAGGGGGATCCCAGCAGTGCTCATCGGTACTTCAAGGGTGAGTGAGAGAATGATGGCACCAAGCTGTCTTCAGTGGTGCTCACTGACAGGACAAGGGGTCACAGGCACAAACTTGAACATCAGAAGTTCCATCTAAATGTGAGGAGAAACTTTAAGTGGGACAGAGCCCTGGAGCAGGCTGTGCAGAGGGGAGGTGGATTCTCCATCTCTGGAGACATTCCAAACCTGCCTGGATCATAGAATCATGGAATCAGCCAGGTTGGAAGAGAGCTCCAAGCTCAGCCAGCCCAACCTAGCACCCAGCCCCAGCCAATCAACCAGACCATGGCACTAAGTGCCCCAGTCAGGCTTTGCTTCAACGCCTCCAGGGATGGGCACTCCACCACCTCCCTGGGCAGCCCATTCCAATGCCAATCACTCTCTCTGGCAACAACTTCCTCCTGACATCCAGCCTAGACCTCCCCTGGCACAGTTTGAGGCTGTGTCCCCTCCTTCTGTCCCTGGGTGCCTGGCAGCAGAGCCCAACCCCAGCTGGCTACAACCTCCCTTCAGGGAGCTGCAGAGAGCAATGAGGTCTGCCCTGAGCCTCCTCTTCTGCAGGCTGCACACCCCCAGCTCCCTCAGCCTCTCCTCACAGGGCTGTGCTCCAGGCCCCTCCCCAGCCTTGCTGCCCTTCTCTGGACACCTTCCAGCACCTCAACATCTCTCCTGAATGGACGGGCCCAGAACTGGACACAGCACTCAAGGTGTGGCCTGAGCAGTGCTGAGCACAGGGGCAGAATCACCTCCCTACTCCTGCTGGCCACTGTGTTCTTGTGTTCTAAGTGATTCTACCTTGGCAAGCGGGGGGTCACACTGGATGGCCTCCAGAGCTCCCTTGCAGCCCCTATCACTGTGTGAGTGTGAAGCCACCCCCATGCTGACAGAAGTGGAGCCTGCACAGTGATGTCTCTCCCAAGCACTGCTCACCTTGCAGGAAAAGGAAAGCAAAATTCAGAGCCATCTGCTGAAGACAGCCAACTCCAATGCCATTTAGCAACCATTACTGCTCTTGTCAGCAACCTCTCCAGCATCACCTCAGGAGCAACAGGCACTGCACTCAGTCACAGCTGCACCCTGCTTTTCACCTCAGAGAGCAACTTGAGCAGCTCTGCACCCTCAGAGCCCCAGGCAGCTTTGGCAGGGCTCACCACAGGGCACTGCCAGCACCGGCCACGGCCAAGCCTTCCCCACCAGCACCCACTGGCACTTCAAATGCTTCTGCCTACCTGCACCTTGCCTTTCCCTCCACAGCCTGAGCAACAGGCACGTCAAAGCAGATAACAACTCTCTTTCCCAGTGGAGTTATAAAACAAACAACTCTGAAGTGGTTATGCTCTGGGAGATTAAAAACTCCTGGATGACAAATTAATTCCTCCAAGTGATACAGTGACATGATTCCACAACTCCTTTGTAGTGAAGATCAGGAGGCACAAACCTGACAAGGCTCCAGCACTGGCAGTGCTTACAGAAGGCTGGGATATGTCTTGGCCCATTGGTATAAATGGCTCTCATGGAAATAACCCTGCTTTGAAATGCAGAGAGCCAAAATTCTGCTATCTTGCATTTGCAACTGCAGCACCCTTAATTCCCAAATTCAATTTGAGAGCAAAATATAATCCACGACTGTTCTGAGAAGGCATGGATTATATTTGTAATGCCTCTAATATGGCACTCAGTTAAGGATTCAAATGCTTTCTTCAAGGGTGTGTAATACTGAGCTTCAGTCTTTCCTGATTTGAAAATATATATAAATATCTATTTCCCAAGGATGAGTAAATACAGAGATTGCACATCTAAGAGATGCTGCTGCAGCTGGATCACTGTAAGGGTGTGGTCCTGCAGCTAGGTCTGGGCAGTCCTAGATATCAATCCAGGCTGAGGGGTGATGAGATGGAGAGCAGCACTGAAGAAAAGGACTTTGGGATGCTGCTGGATGAGAAGCTGGACATGAGCCAGCAGCATGCATTTGCAGCCCAAAAGGCCAATGGCAGCCTGGGTTGCTGTGATGGTTTGGGAGTTCCCTGTCCCCCCACTCTATGAAAATCACCCAGACTAGACTCAGCCAGTTGAAAGTTAAGGAAAGAAGCCCTAAATTCACAGTTTAGCACAATATACAAGCAGGTATTTACAGTCTGTTACAAATATTTACAGTTATAGACAAGTCGAAGGCAATACAGAAGCACAATTCCCCCTCCCAGACATCAGAGTCCCCAGGAGGGGCTCCCAACCACCCTTCCACCTTCCTTCCACCCCTCTACTTTATCCCAGAGTCTGCCTTATGTGCAAGGTGAGCTGGGAGGATCAGCAAGGGGAGTTAGAAGCAGAGTGATTAGTTGGGTTGCACAGATCCAGGCAGAGCAGCAGAAGCCCAGGGAGAACACACAGACACGACTCCAACAGCTGGACACTGTCTTATCTATGTGTGTGTCCTTGCTTTTATACAGCTCAGCAAACCTATGAGTGAAGCAGACATCACCATTGTTTGCTTTTCACAGCCTATAATCTAGTTTCTCTCATGAAAATATTCCAATTAGCCTCAAACTAGCCCAGCTGCATCAAAAGAAGTGCGGCCAGAGATGGAGAGAGGTGCAAGATCCCAGTGGAGGGTGCCCCTGCTCACTGCAGTGGGCCTGCACTAGACAATCTTTGAAGCCCCTTCCAAACCATTCTATGCTCCTATGTGTATGGGATGCATCACTGCACAGAACAGAATTCATCATCTCCATATAGGAAAAGCTGAGGAATGACAACTGGTAAAGAGAAGGGCAGGAATGTTTCTTCCCAACCAGGGCTTGGGGCACCAGATACTCAGAGGGAGTTACTCTCGACACAGCTACGTTACCGTCACTGGGCAAACGAAGCAGAATTTCATTGTGTGTGCTTAATCACAAGCAACTTCATCTGCTAATTCTCCATCCCTTACTGCTCCTACAAGTGTCTGAGGCCCATACTTCCCTCAGCTCACACAATTCACGTTTTGTGGATAGGTGAAATTCAGTCAATATTGTAGCTTAAAGTACAGCCAAAGCTACAGACTCCAGAGCAAGAGCTGATCAAGCAACACCTTATACAGAGATGCAGAATCACAGAACGGTCTGGGTTGGAAGGGACCTCCAAAGCTCATCCAGTCCAACTTCCCCTGCAGTCAGAAGGGACATCCTCCTCTAGAGCAGGTTGCCCAGAGCCCTCTCAAGTCTCACCTTGAATATCTCCAGGGATGGGGCCCCAACCACCTCCCTGGGCAACCTGCTGCAGTGTTCCACTACCTCAGAGCGCAGAACTTGCTCCAAACACCCAAATCTAAATCCAGTCTTCTCTAGTTTGAAGCCATTGCCCCTCATCCTAACACTGCAGGCATGTTGTGAGAGTAGAAATGAACACTGCTCTTGAATGGACTACTGCTTGATAGGAGTTTACAGGTACTGCCCCTGCCATAGGTACCAGCATTTCTGGATCTCACCCTGTGCACTACAAGCATCAGCAAGGAAGCATTCAGGCTTTGACAGCTGTTCCTGTTTTTCAGTCCCTGCTTTGCTCCTGGATCGATGGGCAGAGAGCTGTAAACAGATTTTTGCACTGCTGTCTTAACACAATTACAGTACCCAGAACCAACTACCTGTGGCATAGGTTATTGTGGAAAGGTAAGACCCTGAAAGTAAAATCTAAATCATGGTGTGTGATGCTGATGATCAGAGGGCTGCAGCAGCTCTGCTGTGAGGACAGGCTGAGAGAGCTGGGGCTCTGCAGCCTGGAGAAGAGAAGGCTTCCAGGAGACCTTGCAGTGGCCTTCCAGGATCTGAAGGGGGCTCCAGGAAGGCTGGGGAGGGACTATTGACAAGGGCTTGCAATGACAGGACAAGGGGCAATGGGTTTGAGCTGGCAGGGGGGAGATTGAAAGTGGATGTTAGGAGGAAGTTGTTTGCAGTGAGGGTGGTGAGACACTGGCACAGGTTGCCCAGGGAGGCTGTGGAGCACAGAATCACCCAATGTGATCTTCAATTACATTGGGTGATTCTGTGCTCCACAACCTCCCTGGAGGTGTTCAAGGCCAGGATGGACGAGGCCTTGAGTGACCTGTGCTAGTGGGAGGTGTCCCTGCCTATGGCAGGGGGTTGGAACTAGATGGTCTCTGAGGTCCCTTCCAACCTTCCCATTCTATGAGTCTATGTTTTGTCCTATTACCTTAAGATGAGTGAGCCAGGGAAAAAAAGAGAGTGAGTTAATAGGATGCAATTTTTCATGGCATGCTGAAACCACTGCAAAACAAACTAAAAGTGTGTTTCACAGTGCTGTTTTTAATTTATTTCTGTAAAGAAAGTCTAAAGGAGCAAATTCACAGAGCAGCAATAAAACCTTCAGCTTTCAGATATGCAAGAGACGAATGCTCTCCCTTCAGTAAAGAAGAGCTGCTTGGAGCTTTCAGGCCTTCATGAGGTTTTTATTAGATAACACAACACCAGAAGTGATTTATAGCAATACAGGTAGGCCTCCTAAACAAAAAGATGAAAGTGTATAAATACAGGAATTTTCCAGATGATGCTACCAAACTGATTAGAGAATTAATAAAACAGAAGACAGTTGGTACTGTGATTTAAGCCCTTGAAACCTTTCAGCTCTAAAAACCTGCTTTATCTCCACCTACACAACTGAGACACAGAGAGAAGGAAAACCTAGCTGAGGAGAGCAGAGGACATAATCCTAGGTCAGAGGATTTGCCCAAAGCTGAAGCAGTGTCCCAGCAATAGATGTTTGTTGCTTGAAAAAAAATCAGGAAGCTGCTTTCATTACCAGGCAGTCCATTTATGGGTTTGAACTGACAGAATCACCCAATGTGATCTTTGATCAAAGACCTGTGCTCCACAACCTCCCTGGGCAACCTGTGCCAGTGTCTTACCACCCTCACTGCAAACAACTTCCTCCTAACATCCACTTTCAATCTCCCCTCTGCCACTTCAAACACATTCCCCTTGGCCTGGCATTGCAAGCCCTTGTCAATAGTCCCTCCCCAGCCTTCCTGCAGTCCCCTTCAGATCCTGCAAGGCCACTCCAAGCTCTCCTGGAAGCCTTCTCTTCTCCAGGCTGCACAGCCCCAACTCTCTCAGTCTGTCCTCACAGCAGAGCTGCTGCAGCCCTCTCAGCACCTTGGTGGCCTCCTCTGGACCCACTCCAACAGTTCCATGTCCTTCCTGTGCTGGGGGCTCCAGAACTGCACACAGGACTGCAGCTGGGGTCTGAGGAGAGCAGAGCAAAGGGGCACAATCCCCTCCCTTGCCCTGCTGCCCACACTGCTCTTGCTGCAGCCCAGCACACAGTTGCTGTCTGGGCTGCACTCACACTGCAGCCTCATCTGGAGCTTTTCATCACCCCAGACCCCCAGGGCCTGTTCCTCAGGGCTGCTCTCAGCCATTCCCCACCCAGCCTGGAGCTGTGCTTGGCATTGTGCCTACCCAGCTGCAGGACCTTACACTTGGCCTTGTTGAATGTCATGAGGTTGGCCTGGGCACAGCTCTGCAGCCTGTGCAGGTCCCTCTGGATGGCATCTCTGCCCTCTAGCAAGTAGACTGTGCCACATGGTGCACCCTTCCTGAGACTTTCTATGTTTTTACTACTATTATTTTAATCAAGAGCAAACCAGCTTGAAAAGCTTACACAGAACTGGCAGGCATCATTTGGGCTCCAATACAGACTCCTCTTGCTCATTCCTTGCACCACTGCCTCTTCAACTCAACTTTAGCCTCAGCTTATAGACAGAAAATAAAAGTTGAGTAAGTTGCTGGCTGTGGAAGAATCTTAGCTTCTGCTTTTAGGTTTCCCTCAAACAACTCACTCTCTCTTTAGGAAGCAGAAGGTCTCCATGAATATTCTTAGAGAGAGGAGGTGTGATGGTTCCAGGATCTCTGTGTACAGTGTCATGGATAAGCCAGGATAAATGATGCATTTTCAGTGGGTTATTGAACCTGCTTTTGCTTTTTCTCTGTATTTTAACTACTGGCCCTATGTACTGATGACCTGATAGCCCAGTGTTCCCAAAATGCTCCTGAGGAAGCTTTTCATCCATCACTTTATATTTATAGCAGCCTTCAGGTCAAAACACCTTGGGGCACCCTATGATACTGACTAAAATCAAATGTCAAAGCACATAAAGCAAGCTAAAAGTGCAGTCCAGGATAGAAAAAACACACTTCTGCTGCATTCCAGAAAGCTGCTAGTTATTCTTAACTGTAGGTGTGATTAATTGCTTTGATAAAAGCCTGACATTTAATATGGCTTGGAGTCAGAGGTATTTTCCCAAGGTTCCTCTGAGTACAAACAAATGGTTACCAGTGAATAGGGAGGGAACAGACAGCAATGGGTAGAGCTGGCTGCCCTTGAGAAAGCTCCTCAGAAATCACAGGGATGGTTCTCAGCAATCCTCCTGCTCTCCACAACCAAAATTATTTCTATTGGAAGACTACATGCCCCTTTGGCAAGCTAAAAGAGCAAACGCTGGGGATTACCCAGCTCTTACTTCGGAGCCATTCTGCTGATGTCTTTCTGATAGCTTCTCCTTGCCTAGAAGGTTACACTCAGTCACCAAGTAAGCATGTGGAGGAAGTGGTGCTCTTCTGTCATCACATTGCCTCACTCAGCTCACACCTCACACCTTCAGTTAGAAAGAAGCAACCCCAACCAACACAGACAGACCTCGTTCTTGTTGCCAGCAGACTCCGGAGAGAGGTAACGATGAGGGCAGGCAGGTAACAAGGCACTGAGCTGCTGGAGCACGTCCAGAGAAGAGCAGAAAAGCTGGTGAGGGGTCTGGAGAGGAGTGGCTGAAGGAACCCCAGTTAGTGCAGAGGAAGCTGAGGGGAGACCCCATTGCTCTCTACAGCTCCCTGAAAGCAAGCTGCAGTGAGGTGGGATTGGGCTCTTCTCCCTAGAATCAGGTGACAGAATGAGAGCCTGGAACTGTGTCAGGGGAGGGTTAGGTTGGACATGAGAAAAAATTCTTTGCTGCAAGAGTGGTCAGGAATTAGAATAGGCTGCCCAGGGAGGTTGAAGAAACATGAGGACATGGCACTTGGGAACATAGAATGGTAAGGTTGGAAGGGACCTCAAGGATCATCCAGTTCCAACTCCCTGCCATAGGCAGGGACACCTCCCACTAGAACAGGTCACTCAAGGCCTCCTCCAACCTGGCCTTGAACACCTCCAGGGAGGGAGCAGCCACAACCTCCCTGGGCAACCTGTGCCAGTGTCTCACCACCCTCACTGCAAACAACTTCCTCCTAACATCCACTTTCAATCTCCCCTCTGCCAGTTTAAACATGGTGGTGTTGGGTTGCTGGTTGGACTCAATGACCTTAGAGAGCTTTTCCAATCCAAGCAATTCCACGACTCTGTAGCTCTTCCTAGAGCTCCTTGTCCTTTCTCAGGAAATGCCAAGGCAAGGCATCCATAGAACAGGTGCAGCCTACAGACATCACCACCAGTAGTAGCCTTCGGTGTGATCCATGGTGCCAAACCCAGCAGCTCTTCTAGCTCCTAAGACATTTTGATTTGCATCCAGTGAATTGACAGAGCCTGTAATCAGCTTTCTGCCTTGTAGTAGTTTTAAGCTGCCTGTATGTAACCTCCCTAATCTAATTTGTGCTTTGCTGTGCCAAGGTGCCAGCTGTGGGTTCTCCTCCACCAAAGCGAGTGCTGGGAACACAGGTTTAGGAATATTCTAGCATCCCGGAGGGAGGAAAGGCTGCCCACAGGCCTTCCTTTTCCAGTGTATGCCACCCCCAGGGACTCATTTTCATATTTGAAAAATAAGTGTTCTCTTCTACCAAGATGCTGGCAGGGATGGCTTTTACCTCTGAGACTAACAGAAATAAAACCTGACATTTCATTTTGTGGACAGCTCATCACTTCTGTTTAGCTGAAGAGACACAGGAAAAGATGAAGAGCAAAACTGTCCAGCTGGCCTATTTTTGACGTCTGCTCTGCTTCCTGAGACTGAACTCAGGGGGACCTGCAAATACACTGAACTAGAAATGGTAAGTAACTTATTAATGGATTGACTCCACCTCCACAGAACACCAAGAAGACAGGCTGCAAAGCTCCTGCACGTACGCAAGCATCGCTCTCGCCTCACACCATGCACTGCTCTTCAGCACGCAGACTGCCGCTGGCACAGCAAAACCACGCTGGCACAAGTGCCACAGTGTGAGTTAGAATGAAATTCCTCAGCGTGGAAAGCTTTCCAAGGTTTTCCACACTCTGAGGGAAAGATCTTTTACAGGGAGTTCTGCTCTTTCAGTACTGCCACCGTATGCTCTGAATTCCTCCCCAGGTCAGCCGCGTTCAGCTGGTGGCTCTGACACGGCCACTTCCAACTGGATCACAGAGATCAGCAGATTTTTGTGTTTTATGTAGTCAATAAACTGCACTAAGCACAGAAATCTAATAATACACAGAGAACTAAATAAGTTATGCAGAGTCCCTCCACTGTTTGCCATAAGGGTGCTGAGACATTGGAATAGGTTGCCCAAGGAGGTGGTGGAAGCCCCATCCCGGGAAGTATTGAAGGCAGGGCTGGACATGGCTCTGGGCAACCTCATCTAGTGGGAAGTGGACACTTAAAGCCTCCTGTAACTCACCATTGCCTTCTGCCATCAGCAGGAAGGAGCTCCCTGAGGCCATCTAGTGGGCAAGCGGAGTATTGACCGCAAGCAGTGTATTGACTGCAGGAACCTTCTCTGCCAGTTCAGTCGAGTTCAATTCATGTTAGATTTTTTTGCTAGCTATTTCTGGATCCTGTGTTATTACCTATAGAGAGTTTCCATGATTGTGTGAAGAACTGAGTATTATTAAAATTAGTGGTCAGGTTGACATCAGTTCTGACAGTTAATAAGCAATATTAATCTTTGAAAATCATATCTCACATCAGTTAATTGCCCCTCCATAACACCTTCCCCATCAGCTTGGGTTTCTCTCCTCTTTCACTTCAGAGCTTTTGTCTCCTTCCTCTTTGCCTTCACTTCCCAAGGCAAAGCAGGAGCCATGTTGGGAAGTGTGCTGTCCTCACCTATATTCTCCTTCTCCTGAAAACAAAAGCAACTATTTGCAGCGTGAGGGAAGTTCTCAGACATCACCTTTCCCTGTTCTGACTCTGAAAGACTATCACACGTGGCATCGTACCTGCACCATGTTACTGCGAGATCCTCTGCGGCACAGAGGCAAGGGGAAAGGGAAAACACTTCCAGGCATTAACCAATCTCTAAGTAATTACCTGGATTTCAAAGAAGTTGTTGCACCAGTAGCTATACCTATGCCATTACTGTACAGAGAGATTACACATGCAAATGAGCTGTGATTATTTCCACACACAATTATCCCATCTGCACCTGCAAGCACGATATTTGCATACACAAATGAAGTCTCTGTGCAGGTTTTGTTTGGCTGCTGTTTGTTTGTTTTTAGAATATGTTGGCCATGTTTATTTCAGTGCAAGTGCAAACCAAACCTTTTGCTGAGTTACCAGCCTGCCCTCACAGCAACAGCAGGAAAACAATCCCACAGGTAACTAGAACCACAGAATGATAGGGGCTGCAAGGGACCTCCAGAGATCATCGAGTCCAGCCCCCCTGCAAAGCAAGACCACTTAGCACAGGTCACACTGCACTGCATCCAGGTGGGTCCTGAAAGTCTCCAGAGAAGGAGACTCCACTACCTCTCTGTGCAGCCTACTCCAGGGCTCCAGCCCCCTCACAATAAGAAAAAAAAAAACAAAACCCCAACTTTTTTTCCTCGTGTTGAGATAGGATGATGGATCACAGGAAACTGTCACTGGGTTTCCTGCCTATGGCAAGGGGTTGGAACTGGATGATCTTTGAGGTCCCTTCCAACCTTACCCTTCTATGATTCTATGGGTACCACTGAAAAAAGCCTGGCTCCAGACATTTGTAGACATTGAGAAGGTCCCCTTTCAGCCTTCTCCAGACCAAACAGCCCCAGGCCCCTCAGCCTCTCATCATCAGACAGATGTTCCAGTCCTTTCATCATCCTCACAGCCTCTATTTGGCATGCTCTACTATAGCCTTGTCCCTCTTGAACTGGAAAGGCCAGAACTGGACACTATACTCCAGATGTGGTCTCAACAAGGTTGAGCAGAGGGGGAGGAGAACCTTCCTTTACCTGCTGGCCACATTCTTCTTAACGCAGCCCAGGATACCATTGGCCTTCTTGGTCACCAGGGCACATTGCTGTCCCATGGATAACTTCTTATCAATCAGGATTCCAAAGTTCTTCCCTGTGAAGGCACTCTCCAGCAGGTCACAGAACCACAGAATTA
>WBNM01022887.1:2373-13651 GCA_013399055.1 Ramphastos sulfuratus | reverse complement strand
TGCCAGTCCATCTCCATCCCCATTCCCTTTGGTTTTTTTTAGTTTATTTTTTTAAAAGGCAATAAAGGAGTAGAGTCATCTCTGCAAGGCCAGCAGTGACAAAGTTATCAGTCTTATCCCATAACATATGCCAAAGCTATCAATTATTGAGAGAGATCACCTGAATAGGTAGCAAGAGTCCTTGTGTGTATGGACGTACATATAACAAAGAAGCTCCAGAAGTAGGACCAGCTACATAATTTCATCAAAGTATCTGTTTTGCCAAAACCTCCAACTCCGAGCCGGAAAAACACTCATACCTTGATCAGACTCTCACTCAGGCTGCTTAAATTGTCTTGCTGAGCAGATTGGTCCACAGTTTGAATCTCAAGAGCTATCCCTGTACAACCAGGAGTGGAGACATAGACATGTGATGTCAGTTCTGCACCAGTTTACTCTTTGCTGTTCTGAACCTGTTTTAACTGCTGTTTTAAAAGCTTTAGGAACTATGGGACATGATTTAGCACCAGTCTTGGTGGTTAAACAGTGGTTGGACTCAATGATATTAAAGGGCTTTTCCAATTGAAATGGTTCTGTGATTCTATGAAAGAGGTTTAGGCTTTGAAATTTGTTCTTTCACCTTCAAATACAGTTTAGGTGTTTCTTTTATTATTTTTTTTTCCATTGTTCTTGCTCTTGTTATATGGACCAAATTCTTAGAGTATTTCCCATTCTTTTTAATAAGAGGCCTTTATTTTCTTATATCTAATTAATGTCTCCTTTAAGTCAATGGCAATTCTCCCATCAACATCCATTAAAGAGGCCTAAAAAGACAGATAATTTGCACTAATATAATGAATATAACATAATAACACTACTGTTAGAACTACAAAAATAAGATTTTGTTTGCACAATTACTGGTAGTCAGAAATGAAAAATATGAGCCAAAACTAACTTCCATATCCAAGCCAGTATCAGGATCAAGGTTACTTTTATTAGAGACAGGTGATGTTGCAGCTGAGGAAGGATTTTCCATGCAGGCTGCATCACCTGTAGAAATGATAGGAATTATTATTGAGACTGTAATACTTTCTTTTTTCTTTTCCCTTTATGACTGTTGTGGAGGCGTAGCTAATTAATANAGTCGGGTCTGAGGAGAGCAGAGCCAAGGGGCAGAATCCCCTCCCTTGCCCTGCTGCCCACACTGCTCTTTCTGCAGCCCAGCACTCAGTTGCTGTCTGCATGCACACACTGCAGGCTCATGTCGAGATTTTCATCACCCCAGACCCCCAGGTCCTTTTCCTCTTTCCTGCAAGAGTAACACTGAATTTTCCTTAGGGTTAGGATATCAGATGGAAGAATTAAGAGACTGTCCTGGGTCAGTCCTTGGTATTTAGAGTAAAAAAGCCAATACATTATAGTCATATTCATTCACCCAATGTAGTGATTCATTACACCAATTCATTGCTCCTTAAATCTGTTGTGAGACAGCAACCCAAATTCCAGAGTAGGAGAGGAGAAGACAGAGAAAAATGCAACATCTGTACGATAGGCTTCATGGAAAGAGTTTTCCTGTCTTGAAGCCAGGCATTTTTGTGGTAAATAAGACAAGTAGTGGGTGCAGAAGAACACAAATATGACTGTGGTCAGGGGGAAACAGCTGTCTGCATGCAGTGTGTAACAATTTCTAAACAAATGTGTAGCAACCAAAACACCATCCAATAAAAATATAAAACACCAGGATATATAATTAATAATCTTAGTGAGTTTGAGAGCAAAGAAAGAAGAAAAAGTTGTTTTAAAAGTGGTTGATGAGTACACTTCTCCTTTTTGGAAGATACATTAGAAGTCAATAGTCTTTGCAGAATGGAGATACTTAGCCCTTTTGACCTTACCAAAAAGTTTGTTCTGTAGTTAAATTGCTACAATCTCAAGTCATGCCAGCGTTACAAGGGGGCATGAAACTTCCCTTTGTCTTGTTAATTAGGAAAACACAATCAATATGTAATAAAGTCTCATGAAATATCAATCTACTACTGTTATACCCAAAGTCAATACAAGAACTTACTTTCTTTTTTAATGCATTTGACTACCAATGCTTGAAACAACACAGATAATAAAACTAATACTTCATTTCACAGTCAGCTACATAGAAATAAAAATAATTGAGCCTTACTTTTCAGTGCACAGTGTGAACATCTGACCCTATGTAAACAGTCATAAAAGTGATACATTATTTGAGGTCTTTATAGATGTGCACCATTTTTCTTCTGTGTTGTAAGCTGGTGTATTATGGTTTTGACGAGTTCATTGCTAGCTGTCCTTACCCACTGCAGATGGACATTTTCAAGTCCTAAGCTACACACAAAGTTTTTAAGTCCTCTTCTCAAACGTACTTTACAGTAAATTTCCACCTGTGATCCAAATAGCTGAATTCTCACTGGATTTTGACTGACCATTACATTGCAGGTATGAGCTGAAGCTGGGAGACTTTAGAGCTCAGGTTAATCTTAACATATCTTAACATACATCCTTTCTCCAAAAGGCATTCTAAACCAGAAAAAGTTTTTTTTTTAATCTTCCTTCCTTCCTTCCTTCCTTCCTTCCTTCCTTCCTTCCTTCCATCCTGCCTGCCTCCCTGCCTTCCTTCCTGCCTTCATTTCTCCTGACTTCTCTACCTTCTAATGTCAGACTGAGTAATGAAAAAAAAAAGTACGAGAAATTCTGGTTGCCATGATGCAAATACATTCTTATAAAGACACTCCTACTCTTTTGTTACTGTTGTATCATGTTTATCTTATAGCTAGAAGAAGCATTCAAAGTGGTATCATCCTTTGTGCACTCAAAACAGGGGTCCGCTGTATGTATGCCAGTACTGACAAATGCTTATTTAGCTTTTTCCTTAATCTTCCAATGGCAGACTCAAAGCAAGATGTTTCAGCATGTCTTACCATTAAAATGTTTCTCTCAGTGTCTAATTTGAAGTTTCCTTGTGACTGAAGCTTGTTTGTGTTTACCACAGTTACTGGAATGGATTATATCCTTTCTGCTTCGCTTGTTTAAAGTTATCATGTCCCCCTCAGTTGCCTTCCTGTTTGTTCAATATTCCCTCACAGATCGTAAAACCAGTAGATAATTGGTTTGCTCTAAATTAACTCCAATTGGAGTTTACTTCGTTCTTGAAACACAAAGCTCAAAATGGGAGGCATTTTTCTACCACCTTAGGAGTTCTGAGTAGGACATAAGAGTTGCTTTATTTGGTTTTGCATCTGAAAGCTACGTTGACCTTCTTCACAGCAGCACAGCACTACTGAACTGTATTCAATATAGTGCATATAAAGCCAGCAGGGAACACCTCCTAGTGCAGGGCCAACAACATGGGCAAACTGACACTTCTCAACTCTAAAGCAGGAAGTGAGGGTGTGCTGGGAGGGTACGAACACCAACGCAGTGCTACTAAGTACAATACAGTACAGAGTGCTGAGCACAGTGCTTCCTGCTTCTGAGACAAATAGCTTGGAATGGCACTACACCCACTACCGACCCTATGAACCGTAGCTATGAAAACACTTAATGTGGCTCTCAAAGTATAAAGAGGGTGTGAGGCAGGCTGCTAAAGGTATAACAAGGAACCATCCAAACCAAGCTGTACACCACTCTTTGCATGAGCCATAATTCTGTAGCTGCAGATGGGCAATCCTGCTTTCTGCTAAAATCACTAGTTGTCGTGTAAATTCCCAGGAGTGCAGTCTTCCTCTAAAAGGTAAGGAAGAAAGAGAGCTCTCCATTCCTCAATTTAAGTTAAGCAAGCTACAGATGCAGAGAAGATGGAACAAACAGCATACAGGTGGACTTCTGACATCTTTTGAGGAGTTAATCCTACCTGGTTTTAGTTTTATGGCTCCCATCTAACAATATCCTTATCCACACCATTATTTCTGTACTTAAAATTAAATGGAGAACTGCTTTCCTAGATGAGGGTTAGAAAGCTTAAGATGTGTAGAACTGAGCACCTAACTGTTCTTTTCAAAAGCCAGTTATGTTCCACACACAGTTTTAAAAGCCACTTGGGTCTTTTGCACATCTGTTCATGCTGTGAAGGGTTTTAAGAGAACAGAACAAGTGTGCAAACCAGAAATGTGTTTTATGCTACCTAAATGCCAAGAATCTAAATTTACTACCTCTACTTTGTGTCTCCTGTGAAGTTCCTAGTGAATTATTTTGCATTTCATTTTTTCAGTAGTGTTTGCTACCTCATTAATTTATTCAAGTATCCTCAGATATCNGCAGCCCTCTGACCATCTTTGTATTGATGATCAAGGCAGTTCACTCTTCCTTAGGCAGTCCAACTGCAGTATGGGTAAGACATTCATGTGGAAAATATCTAAGCTAGAGACAATCGTGGAGCAATTTAGAATACTGGCAGAACACAGCCTTCTAAACCTGACAACCCTACAGACCTACTCTTTGTATAACCTTCCCCTCCATACCTCTCAAATCTGTTAGCATTACAGTGGCAGGTTAGATTGGCATGACAACTTGCCTAACTGGCACAATTTAGACTGTTTTTTCTCTTTCACCTCATTCCATCCAGCTGTGTAGCTAGACACAATGAAAAAACTCAACAAACGCTTATGAGTCTTGCTCATGGTTATGTTTATTAAAGATTGCAAGAGAAAGAAGGCAGAATTCAGGTTTGAAGCATCATGTTCCTGCAGATATTTCTGTGCTGTTCTACACTGAACTGTAAAATTATTTCCCATACAAACCTATCTGCCTTATATACCTGCCGCTTGCTGACATAATCAATAATTTAACATTGCAGACACCCAAAATAATATATCAATTTTCCTTCTTGTTGACAACTGTGCTTGCTTTAAGACTCAATTTTTCTTCTTGTTCACAACTGTGCTTGCTTTAAGACTCAATTGTTCTTCTTGTTCTCAATTGTACTTGCTTTAAGACTTAGTTTTTCTTCTTGCTCATATCTGTGCTTTAAGACTCAATTTTTCTTCTTGGTCACAACTGTGCTTGCTTTAAGACTCAATTTTTCTTCTTGTTCACAACTATACTTGCTTTAAGACTCAATTTTTCTTCTTGTTCACAACTGCGCTTGCTTTAAGACTTATGTCTATGTATTTTCTTTCTCCCCAGGTAATGCATTTGTGGTGAGCCTAGCTTTTGCTGATCTGGTGGTGGCCTTGTATCCATACCCGCTGGTGCTCTTAGCTATTTTCCACAACGGATGGACATTGGGTGAAATACACTGCAAAGTGAGTGGCTTTGTGATGGGCCTCAGCGTAATCGGCTCTATTTTCAACATTACCGCGATTGCAATAAACCGATATTGCTACATATGTCATAGCTTTGCCTATGACAAAGTGTACAGCAGCTGGAACACAATGCTGTATGTCTCCTTAGTATGGGTGCTGACAGTAGTTGCAACTGTGCCAAATTTTTTTCTTGGCTCCTTAAAGTACGATCCCCGCATCTACTCGTGCACGTTCATTCAGACTGCAAGCTCCTACTACACGATAGCTGTCGTGGTGATTCACTTCATCGTTCCTATTACCATTGTGAGCTTCTGCTACCTTCGAATTTGGGGGTTAGTGCTTCAAGTCAGAAGGCGAGTCAAATCGGAGACAAAGCCGAGGCTGAAGCCCAGTGACTTCAGAAACTTCCTCACCATGTTTGTGGTTTTTGTGATTTTTGCCTTTTGCTGGGCACCTCTCAACTTCATTGGGCTGGCTGTAGCCATCGATCCCATGGAAATGGCACCAAAAGTTCCTGAGTGGTTGTTCATCGTGAGCTACTTCATGGCCTACTTCAACAGCTGCCTTAATGCAATAATTTATGGACTTCTTAACCAGAATTTTCGGAATGAATACAAACGGATTTTAATGTCACTGTGGATGCCAAGGCTTTTCTTCCAGGACACATCCAAAGGAGGAACTGATGGTCAGAAGAGCAAGCCTTCTCCCGCTTTAAACAACAATGACCAAATGAAAACTGATACTGTGTAAATAGTCAATGCAAGAGTTTGTCATGGAGAAACCCAAGAATATAGATATAATGTTCAGGTCATTCTTGCTTCCTTTTCTTCTTTTTTTTTTTTCTTTCTTTGTTTTTTGTTGTGGGTTTTTTTGTTGGTTTTTTGGTTTTGGGGGTTTTTTTTTCTGAGTTTTGGGGGTTTTTTGTTTGGGTTTTTTTGTTTGTTTGATTGGGTTTTTTTTTTATATATATATATATATATTTAGATAGCACTTTGTGACTGGAATGCTGTCTTGTTGATAAAGCACATTGCTCTCAATTAATGATTTATACAAGACATCAACTGAAAATGCATTTCAGAGTTATAAGCGGCAGGTGAGTTAAAGCTGGTTTAGCTTTGAGAGCTGAATTCCACTTCCAGGTAAATGAATGAGGCAGGTTTTTTTTTCACTTCAGTGGGAGTTTTGCATTCTTTAGACAAGATCAGGATTAATTTCCCAGACGATGTAGTGAAGATACTTGTCTATGTGCACAACAGCTCATCAAGGCTGCAGGGTGACATTTCCCTGCCTCCTGTGTCTGAATAGATAGTCTGGTTTTCACAAATAAGCCAAAAATCACATTTCTGTGCATGTATCAGTGACAGTAGTAGTATATTTGTATCAAATGTCTAAATTAGAGAGAAGAATATTTGTGTAAAAACAATTATTAGCATTAGAACCTTTCCACACAGGTTTTTCATGCTTACTGAGATTGGGACTACAGTGTGTTTACTATGTTCATATTTTGTGGGTAATTTTACAGTAAACAATACAATACAAATGGATTTCTTCTTACACATTTACTTCATGTAATATTCTTCCTTTAGAGAGGATTGAATTTCCATTGTGCTCAACTTACATCCATCCAATCTCATCCAACCCACTTTAGCACGACTTACAAACTTGCAATGGGCTGGAAATTGCAGCATACAACCTGTGATCACTTGCAGTGGCAGCTGGGCACTAGACACAATATCCTAGATCATGTCAAAATACAACCTGTGATCACCTGCAGTGGCCACTGGGCACTAGACACAATATCCTAGATCATGTCAACATACAACCTGTGAACACCTGCAGTGGCCACTGTGCACTAGACACAATATCCTAGATCATGTCAACATACAACCTGTGAACACCTGCAGTGGCAGCTGGGCACTAGACACAATATCCTAGATCATGTCAAAATACAACCTGTGAACACCTGCAGTGGCAGCTGGGAGCTAGACACAATATCCTAGATCATCTCAAACAATGGCAGACCAAAAGAAGCCATTTTGACTATAATGGCAGCTGAAACACTTGCCTCACGTATCTTCATCTAATCCAGAACAAACCCCACTGTTGGTGTCTAAGCTAAATTTCAGTGTTTCCTATGTTTCCTTCCATCTGTGATGGTAAACACACATCCAGGCACAAGATGTATTGCTTTGTGGAGGTGCTGGTTTCGTTTTGCTGACTTTAGAAGGAGCTTTGATTACTTTTTCAGACATCTCGCTTTGGATAGCTAGAGGAGGATCTGTATTGCCTAAATATCTGATGTCTCCAGTGTAGGAGTTTGCACGCCATCTGTTTTCTACATTCCAACTCTCCTTCACGGAGCTCTGGGAAATAAATAATTTTATCTTGAAACAGGTATCTTTACTGGTCAGGAAGGCTGATCAGCAGTACTCACTGACTGCATCTTCATTGATTGTAACAGAGATCAGGCACCTTCTGCAGCCACATTTCAGGCAAAGACAAGCGCTTTCAGTCCCTGTGAAGTGTTCACATCTGCACAGTCCATAAAATAAAATTATGATTTTCAATTTTCTTTTCAAACCGAATTTCTTCTTTTTTGGGTAACACTTCATAACAGAGACTGTAGTGGGTTGGGAACTTCTCCCTCTCCCTCCCACTCCAGTTGAAATTTACCAGGCCAGCTCAGATGGATTGGAACTAAGATAAAACTATATTTACAGCAAAGCTAAATTCACAAACATATGTACACAATATATTTACGAGTATTTATGATTATATGTAATTTAGAAGTAATACAGAAATCCAGACTTCCCCTCCAGACAAAGAAAGTCCAGAAGGGACCAACACAACCCTCTCTTTCCCAGACAGAAAACAACCAGCAAGGCTTACATGTTAGCAAGTCAGCCAAGGTCAGTGGAAGAGATTAGAGAGAGAAGTGCTCAGTGCAAAGAAGCCAGAATTGTTTATACTTTGCCTTTTTATACCTTTTAGCAAACCAGTGAATGATATAGATGTTATCATTATTATTCTTTTACAACCAATGATCTAATTTCTCTCATTAGAATATTCCAATGAGCCTTAAACCAGCGCAGTGATCATACAGTTCAGATTGCAATCTGCGCTGTACCTCACAGCATCATAGTAACTCACACAATGTCATTTGTATTATCTTTACACATTATTAGGGATCTGTGTCCCAACACACGGTCAGTGATGTTATTTTACCACTAGATCTGAAATGCACATCGCTCTTAGTAGTGCTCTTCAGGGGAGAGGAGATGGACCTCTCATAAACCCATGACAGGTGTTGAAATAGGAAAAGGAGGAATTCAGGTTGCTATTACATTCCACTTTGGGTTACAGACCTGGCTACTATGAAACACCTTCCTGTATCAATGTTAGAAAAAATATTTCTGTAGTGATGTTAATTGGCACAGCAAGTACAGTGCACCTGAAGCTCAAAGGCATACTAAGCATCACCCTTATGTTGCTATACTTATAGACAAACATCAAAGGACCATGATATTTTAAATGTTTTATTTGCTTGCTAAATGTATATGCAAAGCACAGCAAAGGAGCAAAAGTAATGATTCTTCTAGCTTTAGTGTTCTTCAGATGATTTCTGATAATCTCTGAATTAGGACTCATAGAGTCCTGAAACCTGGAAACTTTGTGTATAGGAGGAAGAAAGACATGAGACAGATTTAACCTGGTGCTAGATAATAAAACCATTGCAGCTAAAAGTAGTCATCATTAATATGTAGGTTTTGCTTGGAACATGATTTTGTAAATCTGGTACAGTTTTGCTGTGTATTGTATTTCCTTGTGACATCCCTACCAAGGTGCTGAGCACAGAACTAGTATAGATGTACGCCTACATGTGAAATTCCCCTAGAGCAAAGAAGGAGTTTCAAGAGACTGTGAAACTTGCAGGAAAGGACACCAACTTTGCTTCATTGACAATCTTGCTTTCTCTGACTATCAGTACTCAAAATTGTGATCTGAAAGTCAAAATTTGCTGTCTGACTTGTAGATGAACTAGCATTAGAAGTAAGTTGATTGACCTTGCTTTATTACTTGCTGACATAAGTCAGAATAGAGTCCAGAATTTGGATCAAATCCCCATGAATGTTTTAGCAGGGACCAATAGACCAGGCTGTTCAAAGCCTCATCCATCCTTGCCTGAACACTTCCAGGAAGGGTACATCTGCAACTTCTCAGGGCCATCAGTTCCAGTGTCTCACTATTCTCATAACAATTTATTCCTAACATCCAATCTAAATCTACCCTTTTAGAAATTATTGCTCTTCATCCTCTCTCTACACTCTGTCTTTCCATATTTCCTGCAGACCCTGTTTAGGTACTGATAAGCTGATATAAGTTTTCCCTGGAGCCTTCTCTTCTCCAAGCTAAATAACTTCAGCTCTCTCAGCATGTCCTCTTAAGGGAGCTGCTTCAGCCTCCTGGTCTTCTCTGTGGCCCTCCTAAATGATCAGGTGTGAATTCTACTACCACAACATCTCCTGAATGGAATCCTGCTCTGCATGTTGTCTGCAAAGCCAGTGGAGCTGTTTAGCCTGCCAGGTACTGATATTATTGAGCCCTGATGTACAGACAGTAACTCATGCTTGTTAAAGTCAGTTTTTATGTCCTGTATTACTGCAAAATACTGTATTTGAGTTCTCTGGGAGATAAATCAGATTCACAATATTTACATTTACTTCAAAATCAATTACATAAAATTTATATTAATTT
This sequence comes from Ramphastos sulfuratus, assembly GCA_013399055.1. Lineage (NCBI taxonomy): Eukaryota > Metazoa > Chordata > Aves > Piciformes > Ramphastidae > Ramphastos > Ramphastos sulfuratus. The sequence goes on along the minus strand of WBNM01022887.1, from coordinate 3,644 downwards.
GAATTAAGTGCAACTTTTGAATGGTGAAATGTCTTCTCTTACTATAATTCAGGATCAACTTTCCCTCAATTTCCATTTGAAAGGAAATATAGAAATGCAATTTAAAATAAAAATAACCATCAAGACAGTTCTAACATGACTTGGAAAAGTAGTCAGAAAGATCCTATCAGCTGCACACAGATTTGTGCATCTTTGAGGAGGTGATCAATTTTCACAGAATCACTGAATCATTGAAGGTTAGGGGCTGGAAGGGACCTTGAAAGATCATAGAATCTTTGAATCAACCAGGTTGGAAGAGACCTCCAAGCTCATCTAGTCCAACCTATCAACCAGCCCTAGCCAAGCAACCAGACCATGGCACTAAGTGCCCCATCCAGGCTTTGCTTCAACACCTCCAGGGACAGCGACTCCACCACCTCCCTGGGCAGCCCATTCCAATGCCAATCACTCTCTCTGTGAACAACTTGCCCCTCATATCCAGCCTCGATCACCCAGTCCAAGCCCCCTGCCAGAGCAGGATCACCTAGACCAGATCACACAGGAATGCATCCAGGAGGGGTTTGAATATCTCCAGAGAGGGAGACTCCATAAGCCCCCTGGGCATCCTATTCCTGTGTTTCATCACCCTCACAGGGTACAAAACTCTTTTTCATGTTTACATGGAACGTCCTATGCCTCAACTTCCACCCATTGCCCCTTGTCCTGTCACTGGGCATCATCCAGCAGAGCCTGGCTCCATCCTCTTGACACTGACCCTTTACATATTTATCAACATTGATGAGGTCACCTCTCAGTCTCCTCTTCTCCAAGTTAAAGAGCCCCAGCTCCCTCAGGCTCTCCTCCCAAGGAAGATGTTCCATTCCCTTTATCATCTTTGTGGCTCTGCACTGGACTCTCTCAAGCAGTTCTCTGTCCTTCTCGAACTGAGGGGCCTAGAACTGGACACAATATTCCAGATGTGGCCTCACCAGGGCAGAGTGGGGGGGAGGGAAGATGTTTTGTTACATAACAGTATTGACACCAGCACTTAAAAAAAAAAGAGGGAAAAAAAGTCAGATAGCTCTTGTGTTCTGCACAAAGTAATCAGTGAAGGCAGAATTACAGCCTCAGGGACAAAGTTTGTTTGCAGAAAGTTTGGAGTGTTTCCAAAGATTTAATAGTATCTTGACTAAAAAGTGTTGTATTTTCTGTTTATTGAAAGAAATAGATGTATTTTAGTACTGTTCTTACAATGAAACTCTGATTAGAAATAATTAAAAAAAAAAAAAAAA
>WBNM01022884.1:0-15837 GCA_013399055.1 Ramphastos sulfuratus | reverse complement strand
TTGAGTGACCTGTACTAGTGGGAGGTGTCCCTGCCTATGTCAGGGGGTTGGAACTAGATGATCTTTGAGGTCCCTTCCAACCTTACCATTCTATTATTGTATGATTCTATACATGTATATCCTTGAGAAACATTTTAAAACCAATGTCATGTATTTATCTCTTCAGTTTCTACTTCAGTCATTCCCCATTTTTCCAATCTTTAGAGCAAAAAAACTTCTTTATTCCTAGGGTGCCTTTAGTCCTCTTAAAAGTGGATTAGAAACACTTCCTGCAATATTATGCATAAGTAATAATTATGTAAATTATATTCTGTAGAAAAGGTATCTGTGGCTACACAGAAGCCATAAGAACAAAATGGTAAGAGTCTTTCCTATTTCATTCCAAACTGTTTGAATCCCCTTTCATAATACATGCATTTTATCTGTGGCTCAAAGACTTTCAATGCTTGTGTTCATGAATGGTTGCTTTCTTTAGATCATGACATGTAGATATGTTCCCAATAAGCAAGAATCCAAGTGTAGGGTCAACTGTCAAAGAAAAAAAAAAAGAGGATTAGCTCTGTCATAGACTACATCCAGCACTGTTTTGAAATTCAGATTATCAGCTTGATAAGAAATTTAACTATATTAGAAGGATGTAAATGGTTGTTATGTAGTGATACTTTAGACAAGCACTTGGAGTGACTGGTTCTGTACAAAACTGATGGAAAGAGAAAATGACAACTAAACTCCAAACATCCATATAATGGAGTCAGAAGTGAAAGACTTTTTAAAAATAGATAGATTTTTAAAATCAATTGCACGTTTCTGTTTTAAAATCAATTGCACGTTTCTGTTTTAAAGAACTTAGAATTTCCAGAAATTAGAGAAGAATGGAAGCACATCATGAGCAATAATGTGCATTTAACCTCCAGGAAACCTTCTCATAACAAATTTCCAAGACTGGACAGCTTGTACATTGACTCTTATAAATCTTCATAGTAGCCTCTGGTGCCTCAAGTGTTTCAAATCTTCTAACACTCCATTGAGCAGGGAAGACTGCCTGATTCCCTCTTGGAAGCCAATAGATTATTATTCTCTTAACCATTATCATTAATTAATCCAGGCAATAAAACACTGCAAACATCTTAGCAGGCCAGCTCTTGGCATGTGTCTGCTAATTTACACTGAACCAGAATGGTTTGATTCCAAATTTGAGCCACAAATTCTTGTGTTTTGTAAACATTAAGTGTCATTCATCATTTAGAGTGAAGCAGCCTTTTCCTACTGTTTATTTCTGTCTATACATATAACTAAACCTATATGTGCATTTGTACATAAATATGTATGTAACACAAACACATAAATCCAAAGTGAGTTTTCTAATTCTGTTTTGAAGACACAAAGTTTGGGCTCTGAACAGTTGAACAGTTTTTAGAAGTGTATTTATTTAAGCAGCTCCTGATCAAATAGTTTCTTCCTAAGGATTGATAAAAAACAAATTTTGTCATTCCACTTTTTTTTTTCAGTCTGGTTTCAGATCCACAACATCTTGTACCTTTTCTAGAACTAGAGCTTATGAGATCACAGTTCACAGCTGAAAATAAAATATTGCATCAGCTGCACACAGAATGTGCAGAAATGGTATTCACTTAAAGACATGGACCTGTTGGAGCAGGTCCACAGAAATGATCACAGGGACAGAACACCTCTGCTGTGACAAAAGGCTGAAAGAGTTGGGGTTGTTCAGCCTGGAGAAGAGAAGGCTCTGGGGAGACCTTATAAGAGCAGCTTATAACAAAGGTAGAAACAGTCCTTTTAGCAGGGCCTGTAGCAATAGGACAAAGGATAATGGTTTTAAAATAAAAGATGGGAGATACAGACTAGGTAAAAGGAAGAAATGCCTTACCATAAGGATGGTGAAACACTGGACCAGGTTTCCCAGAGGGGGGGCAAATGCCCTGTCCCTGGAAAGATTCAAGGTTAGTCAGCAACCTGCTTACTACAGGGGAGTTGGAAGTAGGTGATCTTTAAAGGCCCCTACCAACCCAAACCATTCCACAGTTGTACACTCCTACAATTATGATACATTTGTCACAATTCTGTGCAGTTTTTACTACAGCCCTTGCTGTAGTATAGAACTGGATTGCTTTTATGTGAGGGCAGAAGCAGTGTCTTGTCCTTCTTGCCTCCTGGCTTCTAAGAAGCAACATCATGCTGCTGACATGCACGTGTTGTCCTGCCAGCGTGGACTTCATAGCCTTAGACCAGCTTTTTGCAGTTCTGCCAGAAAGGTTTGCCACTGAAGTCTTGCAGACCTCCACCTCTGGGACTTTCTGTGTTTATTTGTCTGTAAGAGTTGCTTGCTGAATGTTAAGAGATGCTAAAGGCTGACGTCAAACATTGGCTTCTTTCTTTGTACAAGTAACAACTGATGTGGGTTTCATTTCCTCTGATGCTGGACATTCAAAAGTTCAGCTTTGCAAATTACTGTTGATTATGCCATCTTTTATTCTTCTTCTGTTTATGTCCTATAATTTATGAAGTTGGCCACAATCCAGTGCATGTCCCTTTCTTTACCTCTCAGGCAATAATAATGACCAAGACACTGCCTCTTGGACTCTGATTTGCCTTTTTATTTTTTATTTTTCCCTTGTGTTGGTTAAATCAAAGGCTCAAAAGCTTTACTTCAGATAATTTGTAGTGTTGAGGAATTGATTTATACACTCCCTCCTCCTTCAGACAGAGTTGAACATTGCACACATCCTCTTATGGATGGTCCTTTACCCATACAACTCTGAAATAGTCTCTCAAATTAGTTGAGTGCTGAATCAAAACTGCCAGGGGCCGTATCAGTAATTTCACAGTAGGGACAATCACAGGTTAATGCTCTTTATTTTTGGCACTCAATTTATACAGGGTAGTTTTAGTTTCTGATGAGCAAATCTATGAATCTACTAACTGAATAGAGTTTTGCTAACTTAGATATATTCTGGGTTCAATGGATAGATACCCTTTGAGTTAGAACTGTGTTCACTATCTGTATGCCAATAGGTATGACACCTTTGGAATTGGGCAGGGAAGAATATACTACCATCCCTTTAATAGGGATTTACTTGGATTAGTAAAAGCATGTGGGTAGCACATGTACTCTCAGGATAGAAAATCTCCTCAAGTACAATTGTAACCTGCTTTAGTGTTTATTATGGGTCCTTACAGATAATTTTTTTTTAAGAAAAGTATGATTATTTCTCTTTTTGCAGAGAATAAGGCCTTAAAACCTACATTCATGGATACCAAAGCTTTTAAAAAAAGTAGTTAACTAAGCTTTCATCACCACATGAGCTGCGTTTCACTCCAGAGCTATCTGGACCTCTGCACTTCTCATTCAGATGCTTCGTGTAAGTGCTTCCAAATCAAGGTGAATCCATAACTACCTGTCTTGTCCAGGCATGTGGGAAATAAGCAGATCAGAGGATCACTACTGGGCTGCTGGAGTGCTTAAAAGAGCAGCAAACTGTACCCTGGACCATCTTCGCAGCGTGACTTCAACCTTAGCAGTTCATTAGCAGCATAGAGCTCCTCAATCACAGTCACAGCTCATGCTGATCTGCAGTGGCTGAGGCTCTTGCTCTGAGCAGGGCATTATCTGTTGGTCACCCAGAGAGAAAGGGCTACAGATGCAGCTTGTGTTTTGGTAACCTGTGTAGTGAGGATAGTCCTGATTAATGGCTTTTTGTAACAGCAGAATTACGGAATGGTAGGGGTTGGAAGGAATCTCTGGAATCATCTGGTCCAAGCCTCTCTTAAAGCAAGGTCATCCAGAGCAGGTTGCACAGGATCATATCCAGGTGGATTTTTGAAAGTGTCTGTAGAAGGAGACTCCACAACTTGGACAGTCTTTTCTGGTGCTCTTTCAGCCTCAAAGGAAGGAAGTTTTTCCTTACTTTTAGGTATTTTCCTTACATTCCATAGTTCTAACTTGTGCCTGCTGTCCCTTGTCCTGTCATTTGGCACCAGTGAAAAGACTGGACTCATCCTTTTGACCTCCATCTTTAGGCATTGACAATCATTGAGAAGATCCCCTCTCAATATCCTCTTTTCCAGCTTATAGAGACCAAGGTCTCCCAGGCTTTCCTTCCCAGTGAGATGCTTCAGTCTCCTCATGATCTTTGTAGCCATTTTCAGTACCTTCTCCAGCAAATCCTTGTCCTTCTTGAATGAGGGAGCCCAGAACTGGATACAGTGTTCCAGACATGGTCTCAGTAGGGCAGAGTTGAGGGGGAGGAGAACCTCCCTTGACCATACTCTCCTTGATGCACCTTAGAATACTCTTGACCTTCTTGGCCACACAGGCACTTTGCTGATTGTGTGGTCCTGATGACATTAAAAAAAAAAAAACAGATGTTGGGTGATACACTGCAGCTAAGCTTCATTTTTTTTATTTGCCATTCTGCTCCTGGCATTTTGCTATTTCAGCATTTCAAAGCCCAGTGTGCAGCCTGTTTGTTTGGGTGTTTTTTGGGGTTTTTTTTGTTTCTTTTTTTTTTTGGGGGGGGAAGGATGGTTTTTGGTGTTTTTTTTCTTTGTTTGGTTGATTTTTGTTGGTGGGTTTTGGGGGCATGTGTGGGGGAGTATGTGTATTTCTTTGGTTGGTTATTTTTTTAAATTCCAGTTTGAGCTCTGGGAGGGAAACCTGCTTTGTAGACAGCCCATTCTGTAGGTTATTAAATGACTTTACTGTGTGCTGCACCTTTCCCTCTCCTCTTTCTACTTGTCACAAGTCATGAATTTATCACCATAACCTGCGAATAAGGAGAGTCATCAAAGGCAAACAAATTGCAAGCTCTTTTCCACACCAGACAGGTTTCAAGTTTTCTGAGTGTTTGTTTATTTCCCAGAAAGATTTAGATAGTTAATTCCCCAGCATTTCTTGCTCTTCTTTTACATCAACTTCTTTGATAAATCATTTGGGACATCACATAATCAAGTGTTGCCATAAAACCTTTAATACGGATCTATAAAGTAGATTACATTGTGCAGGGAAATCATTAACCTCCTCTACTTGAATTGTGGTGTTTGTACTAAAAAAGTACAGATAAGCATGGATACAGGGCAGTAACTTTCACATTTATTCTCTGGCTCAAGAGTTAAATCCACTCAACAGCATCATCAGAGAGAACACCTGGAATGAAACACCTGGTGACTTTAAACTCCCTGTTGGTTTTGGTGATGGTGGTGGTGCTAGGTTTTCATTTCAGTTTTCTCTGCCAAGCCCTTGTCTTTTATCTGTGACAATGGCAGAGTTGTGCTGAGTAATTAAAAAATGGTGCATTATTGGTTGGCAACCACTTTAATATTCCCAAGCCATCCTGTGCTGGCATAATCAGGGCATGTATTGAATAATGTTTTGCTCTACAGTAGATGTTAAAGCTCATCTCACCGATGGGAACATTAAGACTATCTCCAACAAGTAAATTAAATAGTGTCTGGGAACAGTCCCAGGCACTACAATACAATCATCTCTTCTGCTGCACTGTTAGAAGCTTCTGTGACATGGTGTTTGTGTCAACTAGTGTTCTCCCAAGTAATTCCTCAGTATGGATCAAGAATTAGGGGGGGAGAAGAAGCAAAAAAGAGAGATCATTCCCACCAGGCTCTTTTTATGCATCTGTGTTGTTTTGGAGGCTAAAAAAGGCAACTGGCTTAGACACTTGGTGCACCATGCTAGTTGGCCTCAGTGCTCATGAATGGCTTTTGTGCATTCAAATTACTTCTGTAGGTGTAGCCTAAGCTCACAGCCCCTGTGAGAACAGCATCCCTGGGGCTAGTCCTCACCATGTGATAAGCAGAGTTGAGACATAGTCCTTCTTCATCAGCACAGGCAGGGCAAAACCATGGACATTGTTTCCCTACCTCATAGCACAGATTAGTACCAAGCAAGTGAATGAACAGGGGTTAGAATCAACACTATTTTAAACCTGGTTCATAGCATTGTTTCTGGTGGAATTCTTTGTAACTTCTGCCATCTAGTTTGTTTGCTAAATAATATCTCCATCTTTGGGTTTTGCACCGCTATTGGTAACTAGAACAATTTCCCACCATACCAAGGCACAGTCTTGACTGATGGAGAGCTACAGTCACATGGGTGTTATAAATGTCTAGTGCTCATGCAGGAGGAAAAAAAATCCTTCCAGCATAACATGATGTTTGTTCAAAACATGGACATGCCCTCTACCCCTCACAACTGTGACTTCAGTAAATCAAATGATGGCAAAATAAAACCAGTTACACAGTAAAATCAATCAGCCATCAAAACCACAAATCAAAGCAAGAGCAAAAATGGAAAATTCTCTTTTCTAAAACCTAAGAATTATTGCCCGGGAGAGAAGCCATAGCAGCACCATGAAGTCCCAGAACTTTTCTATCACTCTTAGTTTTTTCATGAAGTATTGTCTGGTGGTTGGGTTTTTTTTTTCCCAGGTGCCCTAGAGGTGTTCAAGGCCAGGTTGGATGAGGCCTTGAGTGACCTGTTCTAGTGTCCCTGCCTATGGCAGGGGGTTGGAACTAGATGATCTTTGAGGTCCCTTCCAACCTTACCATTCTATGATGATGGAGGATAGTCTAATGTCTTACAGAAAGACAGATTATTGCTGTGTTGAATTGAACCTTTAATATTTATGTTCTTCATTAATAATTTCATATATTCTGTTGAAAACTTTACAAACATTCACCACCCTGTGGAAGAAACATCTGCTTTCTTCATTTAATATCAGGGAAATGGGGAGAGAGAATATATGCTTGGCTCTTTGTCTCCAGATTAGGGTGGAACTGCTGCCTCTCACTTCTGCAGGCTGAAAGACACTGGTTGAGCTTCTTGATAGACGACATAATAACGGCGCAGCACAGTACCCCTTTTGATGTCAGATCTACATAGAAATACTGGCCCATATAAAGTGAAACATTGTTTTGTTTATATAATAAAATATGTCACAAGTATGACATATTGGTAAGTGCAGAGCAAGGCTGGCAATTTATATCCACATGTGGAATATAAAGATAGGATTGTACATTCATAACAGCAAACAACTGCTGCTGGAATTGTGTTTCCAAGCAGATTGGTTGTTTATCCCCATTCCTGTGCAGCTTGTGTTGGGAAAAGAGACATCATTCTTCTTCCTGAAGGTTTTCTTGTAGTTCATCCTTATGCAGCACCTAACACACATGCACCAAAAAACCCCAACCCTATTAAACTGCTAAATCTCATTTTTCGTATTCTTTTAATAGAGATATGAAATTTAAATAAAGTGCCAACTCTTCACTTGATTTATCATTTCTTAATGAAAAAGGAATAGATGAAAGTCAGCTGCCCCCTTCCCAAATAATTCTTGGGCCTCTGTTGAGAAAATTTCATTGGCACTGCTATCTGCTTCTCTAGGTCATGAGGCTTCTGCTGAACTGTGGAATGATTCATTCAACATTCAGTTCATTTTTACTCCTGAATATTTAAAATTTTAGGAAATGGGGTACTTGTGTCTGGTTTTCTGATTTCATGATTATGGCATGAAGTAGACTAGGTGAAGGTAATAAACATATATAGAAGGAGGTTTCAGAAGTACAGTGGCTGATATCATACAGGAGATCTTGTCTCTCAAGAGGAAGAATCCGGATTTGTTCTGTCTAATTTTTGGCTTCCAACTGTGATAAATATGTTAAAAGTTCACTTGTTCTAGACTACCTTTTTGGCTAGTGGACAGAAGCACCTCTACTTGGCAATGGGTTATTTCTGTTCTCTGAAAAGCTTCTGCTTTTAATTTAGCAGTTCAGTTAAGTGTTTAAGGTCAGGGTAAAAGGAATCTGTCCCCCCCAAATCCTCAAATGCCAAGCTTTAGCTGGATGTTGAGCTATTCATTTTGGTAAATCATGTGGAACCACCTGGAAAGGTTTTCAAATGCACAGAAGACCTCCAGAGTATGTTAACCTCATCCCCAGGCTGGAAGAGCTCCACAGCTTTTGAGTGCATTATGATTTTTTTTTTTTTTTTTTTTCTGCTCAGCTAAGGCAGACTGTGTGGACTAGAATATTTTCAGGGAATGGAAGAGGATGGTTGTATACCAACATATATGTGAATCTCTTTTTGTCTAGTGGGTCATAAAGCACTAGGAGCCTATTTCCCCCAGGGAGCTGCTTTGTTGTTTCCACTAGAAAGCCAGCACCACTCTGTTGCTGGGATTTCTCAGTGCCAAGTTGTTCCCTCCCTCTTACTTGAGGAGAATAGGCTATTCCTCATTCTGCCCAAAGTATCAGTGTTGCCAGTAATGGTGTTTTCTCTTACATCCCTTTTACACACAGGCATTTGCTCTTTGGGGACTACAGTAAGGAGTGGCTGAAAACTCATAATGGCACCATCCATCCAATCTTTCCAAGCTGATTATATTTTCCACAAGGCATAGTGTTCTTCCCTTTTTCACTTTTTCTCTACTGTGCTGAATCATCAACAGGGCAAGCATTCACCTAGGGCTGTGCACAGACCAGAAAAGCTTTGAAGGGCACTGGTAGAAACCAGCTGAACAACTGTGAGAAGCTCATGCAATTCCTTCTGGTTAGGATTCACTTTATAGTTATTTATAGGATCATAGAATGGTAAGGTTGGAAGGAGACCTCAAGGATCACCTAGTTCCAACCCCCTGCCATAGGCAGGGACACCTCCCACTAGCACAGGTTACTCAAGGCCTCGTCCAACCTGGCCTCGAACACCTCCAGGGAGGGAGCAGCCACAACCTCCCTGGGCAACCTGTGTCAGTGCCTCACCACCCTCACTGGAAAGAGCTTCCTCCTAACATCCACTTTCAGTCTCCTCTCTGCCAGTCTAAACCCATTGCCCCTAGTCCTGTCATTGCAAGATCTTATAAATAGTCCCTCCCCAGCCTTATCCACCCTTACACAAACTGAGAAGGTCTATTATTTGATCAGACCTGACTCTCAAATAGAGATCTCATTATAGTGGTTTTCAGCAGCACCGTTGTGTTTTCAGGCTTTGAGAGGTGCAGCAGCTCTTCATTATTATCAAAATGAAGAGAAAGGAAAAAAAAAAGTTGCTCATTTCTTTAATGACTGTTGGGAGACAAATCTCCCTTTCACTGTCATTCCTGGTTGTAGTCAGATCCATAACTGTACTTCATATCCTGCCATGCTCTGGGAGATCAGTGAGTGGTTTCAGATATTTCAGTTGAACCCCACTTTTTGTGAAACTCAGTACAAGCACTCTCTTCAGAGTTAATGAAGAGGGAGGGCACCTGGCACTTTAGCTACAACAGAGAAATCTACAGTCACAAACACCATTAAGGCTTCCCTGATACTACCTTAATTTTGTAATCAATTTTGTATCAATTCACCCCTGCAAGCCAAAATCTTGCTTTTCCACCCTTTCCCTTTCCTCCAATCCTAACTCATCTTTGCAGATGAGACTGGGGTCTTTGGGAATAAAGTCTGATTTGCATTCAACCCCTAACTTTTAGAGTAACTCAGTCCATCTAGTGAGACAACATCTGATCTGTCCAATCTCTAATCGATTTAATCTGGGCAAGGGCATAGGCAGGCAGCAGTTAGGATATTTCTGCTTATTTCCCTGAAGCCCTTCTGGGTATTGCACAAAGCTGCTAAAGTTCACATTGTAGGACAAGGTAAAATGTCTTTGAGGCATCGAGTAGCACACATTTAATGAAGATAGAAAGCCAATCACTTAACATCAGATGAGGAACAGCAATTTCCTTCAGTCTGGCACTTTGTGTATTGAGCAAAATTGCATGAGAGCTTTGAGCACTAGGAGAGCTGTCAAGCGGCCGTTTGTCTGGGAGCTGGAGCAGTCCCCTTGGAAACAGCTTAAACCTTTTAAATGAAAGCATTACAAAATGTACATCTGTGTGTAATACGTTGTCCATAGCCTCAACTGTCAAAGGCCAGGCAACACAGTGTTTATATATGTTGGTTTGGTTTTTTTCCCCCTGATACTCGTTTTCATGTTTTTCATAGNCTGCTACAAACACATAGAGATTTCTTGTTCAGAAGGCAAAATGAGAAACTTGACAGTCACCCTCTGCACATTATGGTGAGAATTAGCATTTTTGGGGGGTTGCTTTTAATAGACATACTTACTGCCATATGTCATCATCTCTACAGGCTACTGGTCCAAGTTCAGAGGTCTCTACAGCGTCACCATCTCTGGATGCAAACTCAGGGGGAGAGGGGAAGCATGTTCTTTGTTTTACTTTTGAATCTTTTCTTACAAAGCAATGTATTTGCTCATTTCTTTTAATTGTCAAAATGACTAACCAAAAAATGCAGTAAAACAGAATATGAGGACGGTGCATGTTCTAAAATATATTCTGTCAGAAAACATAGTCTCACAGTCTCACACTGCTGTAAAGATGGGGCAGCTCTTCTGAAATCAGCAGAGTTTTAACAAGTAAAAGTGCTTGAAGTGAGAGGAAAATCAAGTCTGTTTGGTTTTGTTTTTTTTTTTTTTCCCCAGTCCTTTATCTCCAAGATTTCCTTGATCATCTTCCTGCTCATCCCCTTTTCCAAAGCCTGCTTGCAACTTGTACTCCCAGCAGCCACTTTCTTTAATGAAAAGTAATACTGGGCACTGAACAGATTCCACTTTAGCTTTGACATGAGGAAGTGGATTTAAAGTATCTGACAGAGCTGCAAACTACAGCTGATTGAGCCTTTCAGCAGTTTAGAACTATTGCTTTTCTTCCTTTCTTGTGCCTTTGGCATCTCACATTTTTCCTCTCACAGCTCCCACCTGTTGCTCTTAGACCCCAAAATACACCTTATCCTTGATCCTGTCACTGGCTCAAGTCTGTTTGGTTTTGGGTTAAGGGAAGAGATTCTGGTCCTCTGCTGTGATCTGGTGAGATCCCACATGCAGCTCTGGCTCCAACTTTGGAGTCCTCAGTTCAGTAAAGACATGGACTTGTTGGAGGGGTCCGGAGGAGGCTACAGAATTTATCTAAGGGCTGGAACACCTCTGCTGTAAAAACAGGCTGAGACAGTTGGGGTTGTTCAGCCTGGAGAAGACAAGACTCCAGGGAGACCTTATAGCAGCCTTCCAGTACTTAAGGAGGAACCGTAAAGAGATGGGGACAATCTTTCTAGCAGGGCCACAGGAAGAGTGGCTATGGTTTTAAACTAAAAGAGGGCAGATTTATACTAGATAGAAGGACGACACTTTTTACAGTGAGGATGGTAAAACACTGGCCTAGATTGCCCAGAGAGGTGTTGGATGCCCCATCCCTGGGAATATTCCAGGGCAGGTTGGATGGGGCTCTGAGAAATCTGATCTAGTTGAAGATTTCCCTGCTTACTGCAGGGAGATTGGAGTACAAGACCTTTAAAGGTGCCTTCCAACCCAAACCATTCTATGATCCTATGATTCTACAATTGTATGATCCTGTGATTCTACTATTCTATGATTCTTGATCTTCCCCATGCCATACTCTGAATTCATCCCATCAAGCACGTATTTGGCCAAAGGCACCATAAATTGGTGCAACAGGATCACAAGATCAACATCATCTCATGCTTTATCACAAGATCCTTCTAGATAACTGTTGTGAAAGGACTGCAGGGATTGGTCCATCTGAAAGCATGGCTTTAACTATACCCTTGCATATATTTACAAATAGCAACACTGCTGGCTGATTAAGCATCTTGATGAAGAGTATAACAGTATCACAGAAGGTCAAGGGATGGAAGGGACCTCAAAAGCTCATCCAGTCCAACCCCCCCGCCAGAGCAGGATCACCTTGTGCTGGTTTGAAGCTAATTGGAATATTTTAACAGAGAAAATTATATTATAGGCTGTGAAAAGGAAACAATGGTGATGTCTGCTTCACTCATAGGCTTGCTGAGATGGATAAAACTAAGAATGTAAACATAGATAAGACAGTCATCGTTTCTTGGGCCNTGAGCAGAGCCTGGCTCCATCCTCTTGGCACTCACCCATTACATCTTTATAAGCATGAATGAGATCACCTCTCAGTGTCCTCTTCTCCAAGCTAAAGAGCCCCAACTCCCTCAGTCTCTCCTCATAAGAGAGTACACAGTGGAGATCTTCTCTTGCAAGCACAAGGACATATTTTCAATTGATTTATATTGAACTTGATGTGAAATGGTAAAGGGGGGGAAAAAAAGTTTCTTGAAGAAAATCCCATTGCATTTCTCCCTCCCACAATAGCTTTATGAAGTGAAGGAAGCAATTGCACAGTTGTGGTCTTCATCATGAAAGTTTGACTGATTATTGCCACAAAAAAATTCAACACTTCTCTTATTCTCCATCAGGACTTTCCCATTGTTCTCCTGTGATCACAGGGGAAGCGGTGGTGAATTCAGGAAAAAATGCAACAAGAATTGGTCCAGTAGCTCACAGAAGAACAGGAGAGCTGCACTGCTGTTTTCCAAGAGCTTTTGTGATGATAGATGGGATTGTGGTTGCTGTTTTGAAGATATTATTCATGCCATGACAGTGATCCATTGGGATCAAAATAAATCCACAGCTGCAAAATAAACAAGCATAAAATGGGCCTATTATAAGCAAGTGTGGGAGAAAATAGTAGTTATATGACAACTGGGTAGATTTTAGAAGTTGAACATTGGGAAAGTCTCCAATCCATGATTTAAAAGACAGCTACTGCATGGAGCAGGAGTTTATGGATCAGCAGAACAAGCTATCAATTTTCAATAAAATATTAGGAGTAGTTTAATGAGACTAACCTCTTGGGAAGTGTGGTGGACCAAGTTCAGAGGTTCACTTGGAACAGAGTCCTGGCTCCAAGCCACATCTGGGAAGCATGGTTGATTGCTGGGTAGAAAGGAACCACTTTTTTTTTTTTTCATTCCCCTTATCCCTCAATTCCTCCATCAATCTTTAATCTGCAGTTACTCTGTTTCCCCTGTAAGAAAACTGGCAACTTGGTCCACTTTGTTCCAGGGAGATAGCCCACCAGCTTACCTTCCACAGAACATAGAATTATATTCAGGCTGACAGTTGTGATGTTGTGGCTTTCTTCTCCTGCACAAAAAAAGACCATCCAGTGCCATCAGAAGTAATAAAAAGAGCAAAATTACTGTAGAAGAACCCTAAAAATTACAGGGGTTACAGAATGAGCTGCTTCTTGCTAATTTTAGCAATCCAAAAATTAATTGTCTAGCTGTTGTGGATGTTTTTAAAAACTTGAGGGAGAATCACAGAAACATTCCAGTTGGAAAAGACCCTCAGGATCATTAAATCCAACCAACAACCCTACTCTACAAGGTTCACGCTAAACTATATCCCCAAGCACCACATCCAAATGACTTTTAAACACGTCCAGGGCTGGTGACTCAACCACCTCCCTGGGCAGCTCATTCCAATCTCTGACCACTCTTGCTGTGAAGAAAATTTTCCTGATATCTGGTCTAAACCTGCCCAGTCACAGCTTGAGGTCATTCCCTCTTGTTCTATCACTACTTACCTGTGAGAAGAGACCAGCACCAACCTCTCCACAATGACTTTTCAGATAGTTGTAGAGGGCAATGAGGTCTCCTCTCAGCCTCCTCCTTTTCAAACTAACCATCCCCAGCTCCTTCAGTCGCTCTTCATAAGATTTATTCTCCAGGACTTTCAGAAACTTTGTTGCCTTCCTTTGCAACTTACTTTAAAATCTATTCCTCACAGCATCTCTTCCTCAGACTGAAATGGTCCCTGAGTCACATTTTGCTGGGGTCCAGGAGAATATCTGGCAGGTGTATCTCTCAGTATGCTTGCTTGTTCTTGTACTGGTTTTCTAGAAGTCCATGTTGGTCACTTGACTTGATGAATCACTGGTCCAACCGAGTAGAGTCCCTCGTAGGGGAATCACTTTGGCCTCCTGTATCATTAATAGAGAGAAAGAAAATAGATTTCTGGAGATGGTTCTTAATGCTAACTTACAGCAGGAGCCCAGTGATTAACAGAGCAGGAATACCAACCTTGGAGAAGGTGATGTCTATTAATTGCCATGGGTCATGAACACAGCTGTTAGGTGGTGGAGTTCTTCAGATTGTTGGATGACAGTAGCTGATGCAGGACTAGTGCAAAAAAAAAGATGTGGGATATGTTTCCAAACATTGTGATCCTTTCACTTGTAGATGGTAAACTCCTTTTAACATGACGAGTTTTACAGGGGTGTAAAATCCACGTAGGTGGTTGGATTATTTTAGATAATGTCACAATTGAATGGGAAAAAAATCAATTTAAAAATAAAAAATAGGTGATATGAGCATGATTGCTGAAGGATTACCAGGCATTGGAACATGTTGTGCAGAGAGATGGAGTCATCCCTCTAAGTACTTAAAAGCTGCGTGGAAGTGATGCTGAGGGATGCGATTTAGCGGTAGTAGATTGTGAGCTCGAGGCGAGTGGTTGGACTTGATCTCAAAGGTCTCTTCCAACCTCAAGAGTTCCATGATTCGATGATTCTGTCACTGCTAGAAAATACACCATTTATTTATTTGCATTGCAGCAGCCACATCAAACACAAGCTAGAATGAAACCTTGCTTTGAAAAACTTGAGACTCTGCAAGAGACTCAGGAGAAAGTGAAACCACTGAGGTGATCCAACCAAGGTTACAAAGGAAGTCAGTAGTAGAGCTGTGAAAATGTCTTCTGACTCCCAGGCCGTTGGTCATGACAAGAGACCATCATGCTATTGAATCAGCAAAGACTGATTTATTCTTTCTGTGCAGGAATATTTGTTATTGAACAGATGTTGTCAGTCCATCCAGTCTATTTGAAAGAAGCAAAACCCAACAAAACAAACAATCCAAACCAAACAACTAAAAGCAGGAAAGATCGAGTCCTTCCCTGGGAAATTGCTTACAGTTTTCTGGATATGATTGGATTACCTGTCTATAGTTCTTCCTTTTCTAATTTCACCCCATCAAATTTAATTCTCCACCCTCGAGCAACCTTAAATAATTCCTACACGAACTGCTGTTGAGTAATCTAATGAGACAGTAAAGTGTGCAATGACATCCTATCCAAGATAGTAAATATTTAATATAATGCACTCTATGAGGAGCAAAGTAAAATTAAATGAAAAGTCAGATAAAATGAGCTTAAATGCAATAAATACGAGTTACTATTCAGTGCTGAGAAGTTCTATGTGTATTTGTTTCCTCTGTTAGCAATGCTCTCAACCTAGATTTTTTTTTTTTTTTTTGTGGTTTGGAAATGGCAGCAGTAATTCACTTGCACGTCTGCTTCATCATATCTGTTAAAATTATTGCCTTTACTCTTTGGCATCCCAATTTTTGTTTTGTTTATTTTTTCAGTAAACTGCAAGAGGTCTGAAAATCTGTGTTAGTTATTCCTCTTTTTTTTTTCTTTCTTTCTTTCCATTCCGGTTTGCCTGAAAAAGAACTATAGAACAAAATGGCAATAAATGTTGGAAAATACTCAATTTTATAGGATACATTTGGAAAACAGAAAGAAGATTTAATCCAATTCTATTTTTAACCTGTGAGGCGGAAACATTCAAGCTGAACTGAAAACTGTCTTTCACGTCTTTTTTTTCAACTTAGTACCCTTTGTTGTCCCATACTGTTATGTACTCCTCACCAGATGCTGTGGACTATCCAGAACTACCTTGGATTTGACACTTTGCCATTTTACTTTCAGGAAAACTAACTATTTTTTTTTTGTCATGGCATTACCTAAAAGCTGAGAAACCATTTTTTTGGAAGTTTCATGTTAGTATATGATGAAAGCATGACAATTAAGATCCAAATTAAGGACTTGATAGTCATGGCGTCAGACCTTAGAATCATAGAATC
>WBNM01022883.1:0-24662 GCA_013399055.1 Ramphastos sulfuratus | reverse complement strand
ACTGTCATGGGCAGAACAGACTTGAGTTGTGAAAATTTAAATTAAGAGTAGCATAATGAGAAATAAGAGCAAATCTTAAAGTGTCTTAACCCCCATCTCTTCCTTCTTCCCATGTTCCACTCTCCACTCCTGACTTCTCTATCTCTTCCCTCTGAGCAGGTAGATGGGGAATGGGGGTTGTGGTGAGTTCATCATAGATTTTCTCTGCTGCTCCTACTTCCTTACCCTCTGTTGCATTGTAGGGTCTCTCCCAAGGGGGACAGTCCTTCATGAACTGCCCCAATGTGGGCCCTTCCCACAGGTGCAAGTCCTTCACAAATTGCTTCATCCTGGATCCTTTTCAGAGAATGCAGTCCTTTAGTAATGGACTGCTCCAGAGTAGTTCCCAAATGGAGCCACAACTGCTGCCAGCAAACCTGTTCCGCTCTGGATTACTCTATTCAGAGGACCACAGGTCATACCAGGAGCCTGCTCCAGTCTGGGCTCTCCATGGGCTGCAGCCTTCTTCCAGGTACATCTGCCAGCTCTGCTGTGGAGTTCTCCTCAAGCTTCAGGGGGGCTCTGTTCTCATTCTCTTCCCAGGTGCTCTTGGGCAGAATTTTTTATCCTTCCTTAAATATGTTATCACTGAGGCTCTACCACAGTCACTCACTGGTTCAGCCTGGGCCAGTGGCACTGACCGTCTTGATCCTCTGATATAGGGACAGCGTGTGGCATTTTCTTACAGAGGTCACACCTGCAGCCCTCCTACTACCACAACCTTGCCACATAAACCCTGTACAGTAGATAAAGAAAATGTCATCAGGCAAGCAATTCTGTGTTTAGTAGTGTGGCAGGTCAGTACTGGTGAAGAGACACCTTTTCTAGTATAAAAAAATAGGAAACCTCTGGCTGCTTTGTCCTTTTGAAAAACCTAAGGTTAAATAATAATGGTTGTGGTGGTGTGGGAGATCCCCCCCCCCCGCCACAAGATTCACCAAACTCACTCAGACAGCTGGAAGTAAAGTGAAGCTGTGTATTTACACATATTTACAAGCATATGTACACAATATTTACAATTATATACAAGTTAGAAGTAATACAGAAATTCAAAATCCCTCCCAAACAGTCAGACTGCCCAGGAAGGCTCCTGACCAACTGCCCTCCTTTCCATCCCACCCTTTATCTCAGAAATAACCAGATAAACCTCTGTATAGCTCTCATGATAAATCTGCAGAGATCTGAGGCGAGATGCCAAAGGCGACAAGGAGTAAAATGGAAATGGTTAGATTAGGTTATGTAGGTTTCATGCAGAAAAATTAAGGCAAGATGCAGCCAGGCACACATTGAAGAAGTGGTGCCCCTTATCTTATATTTTGACTATTTCTGTCCCTCAGCAGAACCAATGAGTGATACAGACATTGCTGTTATTTTCTTTTCACAGCCAATGACCTAATTTGTCTCATTAAAATATTCCAATTAGCCTGAAACCAGCACACTGGTACTGCAGATTTTGTTTGAATTTATCTCATAAACCTCATTGACAAAAAGGTACCAATAAAACAAACTAGATAACAGAAGAAAATGAGTAATGGAATGTAACTCTTTTAAAAATGCATCCCTGAACATACCAACTGTTTCCATCCAGGAAATGTACTTAAGGAACTTCAGCAGAGTTCTTGGCAGTTTATTGAATGTTAGGCACTTCATAGAATCATAGAATGGTAAGGTTGGAAGGAGACCTCAAGGATCATCTAGTTCCAACCCCCTGCCATAGGCAGGGACACCTCCCACTAGCACAGGTTACTCAAGGCCTCGTCCAACCTGGCCTTGAACACCTCCAGGGAGGGAGCAGCCACAACCTCCCTGGGCAACCTGTTCCAGTGTCTCACCACCCTCACTGGAAAGAACTTCGTCCTAACATCTAGTCTAAATCTTCCCTCTGCCAGTTTAAACTTAGATGGGTGCTGTTCAGAATCACTGAATAAGTATGATTGGAAGAACATTGTAAGACCAGTCTGCTGTGGCTGAGCCTTGAATACACATGTAAGAATGAAGAATGGCAACTTGCTGGGCCTCTTTCAGGCCAGCTGCATGGAAGAGGAGGAATATCCTGATACTTCACTGAAACTTCCTGTGGTGCAATGAGTAGTAGGGGCCTTTGAGCTATCTGCATGCACCCTCTTTGACAAAAGCCTGGCTCAGTCTTTTCTGTACCTTCCTGTTAACATCACTGGAAACAGCAATAAGCTCTTGTTTTCATGAGGCTGAATTGTTTTCCCATGAATCATATTGTTTGCCCTCCCCTGGACTTGCCCTAGTATGTCAGTGTCAAGTCCTGAGGAGCCCAGACTTGGACACAAGGCTTCAGGCTTGGCCTGAGAAGTGGAAAATCAAGAGGAATAGCCATTTGCCTTGGCCTCCTTGTTGCTGTCTTGCTGCTACAGCCTAGGATGTGATTGGCCACCTCTGCACAGAGCAGTGTGGTGTCCGCTGTTGTTCACCTATTGTAGGCTCCTCTTACCCACCAAATCTCCCAGATGTTTTTCTGCAAATTGCTCTTCTTGCTGTTGTCCCCTAGCCTGTTGTATTGTGTGAGGTTCATTTGAAGAACAATATCCATAGCTGGAAGCTTGGTGTCCAGCTAGTTCTGTACACCACCCACTATCTAGTTCATATCTCCTCTCTTGAGGTTTGGGGTTACTTTGTGGGAATGGGTCAAAAGCCTTGCTTAAGTCATGCTGTGAATAGTGTCCACTGCTCTTGGCTTGCACACAGGGCTGTCTACCTTTTCCTGAAACATGACAAACTATCAGCATGGTGCTTGTGGATATAAAGAGCCCTGCTTGAGATAATTTATGAACAAATGTCTTCCCTATAGGCATATACTGTCAGAAGTGTGATAGAGCAAGTTACAGTGGCATCTCACAAGTGAGGATAATTTACTGTAGTAATAGAACATTTGTTTAATGACTACTTATTTCTGTTGACAGTGGCCAGAATCTTCTGCTGAAGAGCAATAGAAGGTGATAATAAACCTCTTATTCCTAGGATCTAGCACCTAGTTTTGCTGGGAGTTCATGCTACTTTGCTTGATGCAGTGAGAAATAAATCTAATAGCCTTTATCAGTAACAATACACATGGTTATGAAAATTATTTTGAGTTGGATTTGGATTTGCAAAGATTATGTATTTATTTTCTAGTCACTAGAAAACAGCCTTCATGGAAGACGTATCCTAGTGTATGGGAGACCTGATTTGCAATTATTGGAAAAGTGTTACACAATTTATTGTTGATATAAAGATTCCTGTTATCTACAGACATATTGGTGCTTTCTTAACTTTCTGGCACATGTTGGCACACTGAGTTGTTGACAAGTGCAGCAGTGTTCCTCTCAGAGAACCTCAAAGATTTTTAGTTCTTCTTTTTGAATCCCAAACCCATTTTGCCTCTGAACTTGTGCTATAGATTTCAATAGGGATGAGGGAGAAAGAAACAATTGTTCTTACATTTACAAAAACAATGAAGTTTAGCCTTATGGCATATATAGAAAGCTTTGTGGCAATTCTGCCTGTGGATCCACTTACTCAGATGAGACAGCCTCCTTTTGCGATATGTAAAGGCAGCTAAAATACTGTCCTGTTCCTTGTGCAACTGTGCTGTTCGTATACTTTTTTTTCATTATTTTTCTAGCAAAACTCCTGTTTGAGAAATTACTTCTTGCTCCTTTTCACTGGTTTAAAAGTTTCGTGAACAAAACAAATGCCCAGGGTCCTAATTTCTTGTGGGTTTTACTTGTCTATTTATCCTCCAGGTGAAGCTGCACAGTGTCAATACTTCTGCTACACAATGCATATCAATATCTGATTAAATTTTAATACTGTCTTGGAGATACCTCCACTTGCTTAAGAAGTGGAGAGTCTTTTTGTCAGTGTCAATAAAGAACTTCCCTGGTTCTGGCTTTTACTTTGCTAGAAGGGCATGGTCACATGTTCAAATTTGCATCTGAGACTGACCTTTTCTAGCAGATAAACTTTGATTCTTGCAGGAGGCTTTTGGTCCCTGTTTAAGAGTAGTTGTACAGTGTTGTCTGCATTAGAGGGAAGATGTGAAGCCAGCTCCATAGTTCATGGAAGAAACTGTGATATAATTGTTTTACATGTCAAATGTGCAGCTTCCAAGGGTTGGAAAGACACAATAGCAATAAAATGTGCAGCATATTTATCAGACTAGAAAAATGTCTCTGGATAACTTCTGGTACCTCTCCTTGATATTTCTTCTCCAAAAGAAGAATATTTATTGGTTGAACTATGTATTATTTTCTGGAATAGGCAAGAAAACTGAGACTAACTGCAGTGCTGAAGGCAACAATTGTAAGCACAAGATCAGAATGACTGGTTGCTCACTAGTGGCAGAAATGTAACAGTTACTATACTAGCAAATGAAGACTGCTGCATTGGGTAATAGGCACTCAGCTGACTTACTGAAATAAAAATGCCTGCCTTTCTCTATTGGAAGGGATACTTAAGCACTGTGGGAAAACAAGTAAACAAAGCCAACAAACAAAACCAAACCACCACAACAAAAAGAACCCAACAAAAACATCTCACCCAAACAAAAAAACGAACAAACAAAAACCCAAGCAACAATAACATCCCAACAAATTAATATGTTTTTTTCAATTTTTTATGCCAAATACTTAACATTGTTGTCTGAACTGTTAAAGGCTGTTAGATTTTTGAGTTGACAAAGCCCATGTAGTGGCCATTTATAGAAGACTTGAACAAAGTATATTGTGGACCTTTTGTCTTCCTCGCTTTGAGGGAATACTAGCAAAGTACCTGCGTTTTTCTTAGAGCCATCTCTAAATGGCCACACTGCTTCCTGCATAACTCAATTATACTGAGTTTAATAGAAAAATTTCAGCAGCTTTTGTTGGAAGTGTGAGTGAATGATCTCTAATGCATTTGAAGCAGGACGAAATCTGCCAAGTGTGAAATTATGCTTAAATTTTTGGCTTTGGCTTTTTCCCCCCCACCACCACCATGCTGCACCATGCTGCCACTCGTTACCTTTCTCTTTGGTAAGTAAACTCCAGCTTCTTAATAAAATTCTAAAGCTATTTTTATAGTACACCTGCACAATACACAGTGAGCCCCTTCCAATAGCTCTTGCGAGTGATTTAGAAGCTTAGCTGTCTTCTGGCATTGGCAAATGTGGCTAAATGGTGATAATGAAGTAGACAACTTTTTCATCAGTGATTTCTTGTAGATTTCTGTAACTGGAATAAACCAAACTTTGTCATGAAGATGAACCTGAAATTCTAGCATATTTACTATATATGACAGCTTAATACCACTCAGCTTTTGATTCCCATTGTGACTGTATTTTAATTGAAGTATTAGACAAAAGGGGTATTTCCTACCCCTTTAAGACCTGATATTTGAGAACAATTCCAGAAAACCTGAAAACACTGTTGAACAAATTGGAAAGGAAACAAGCCAAACTTCACTGCATTAATGGACATTTAAGTAGCAATTAACTTTAACAAGTTGTAGCTGAAGGAAAAGTTGTGAGAGAAAACTTAGTGTGGTAACTCTTTTGAAGGGACTAAAGAGGATGAGGATTTGAAAATTACTTCTCGCCTATTTCAGAGACTTATTTGTACTTCTAAGGTTTTGAGGTGTTTCTTGGGTTTTTTGTTTGGAGTTGCTTTTTTTGTCAAGGGAATTAAACTACATAGCTTTGTCTGAGAAGTTCAAATTCCTTGCAACTGATTGTCTTTTAAAATAATAACCAGACATGATTACCTGGTGTTTAATATTCACTGTAATTTGCAAATAGCCTCCATATTTAATGATTAAATTGCTAGGAATTGTTTTTGAGGGCATAACTGAGGTAGAGGGAAATGTTTTTGAAAACCTCATTGGAGTAAAATTATTCCTTTATGCAACTGATTGCTCATTAAATATTCTCCAAAACAGAGTGTGTCTTCATTATTTTGTTTTTGCTTCCTGAGAATGCTTTTGAAAGGTATCATTATAAAATCTAGGCCTTTCTTGATTGTGATTAGACTTAAATTTGATGATGATTCCTGAGGAGTTGCTTTTGTGCTTCTCAGCACAATATGTTGACACAATTTTTATTCTGTAGTCTTTGATAGAGTTAATGTAAGTGGAAAAAAGTCCCCATCCTACAATATACTTTTGGTGTATGATATTTTTTTTTTTAAGAAAACCAGTGATTTTCTTAATATAAATCATCTTTAGATACTTTGATTTTTGTGGTGTTGTCAATGTGTGTATTTTAAAATAAAGTTATCACAGGTTTATTCCTTTTATGCTTTGTTAGGTATACTTTTTCTTGGTATTTCAGTTATTACTTATATAAGCCATACATGTTCTGAAAGGCCTGGCTTTAATACAACGGATATTTTCCCATTTGCTAGTAATTAAATGCCAGTGAAAATTAAGCATTTTGACACAATATCAGCAGTGTACTCATTTACCTGTTTATTGTAGCTGATCTGTAAGACCTAGTGGAAATTGCATGCAGAAAACCAGAAACATGAATTTACTCAAGTCCTACACAGTACACACATTCAGTCAAACTATGTGCCATACATCTGCTTTATTTTTTTTTCTTTCCCTCATTTCATTTCTCAGCTGTCTTCGAACTTGTTTGTTTACAGTGTCTTGTATTTTTTTTCTGGCTGTCATCTCTCTCTGTTTTTGTGCATGCTTATTGTTAGAGCTGTGAAGTGGCTGAGCTCATGTGTCATTTCTGTATGTTTATTGCACCCTAACGCACTTGTGGCAACTTGAGTGTGCATTTCTGTAACTGTGTCCAAATCTTGAATGTTTCATGTCTTCCTAGAAGTGGTGCACCATCTCCAAAGAGGACATCTGTTAGCACAAGATCCTCAATGCGGAGCAGCAGAGATCGTTTTACTGGTGAATCGTACACAGTGTTGGGTACGGTGGACTTTTTATTTCTGCTAGAAGTGTAATGCTATGGAATGGCAGATGAAGAAAGAATTTGCATAAAAATCCAGGTTGTTCAAGGCAGCGTACTCGATGCTGTCCTGCACAGAGGTAGTTCTGTCTCTAACACCTCAATTTTGTGCTACAGCAAGTGCAATCAAATCTGCTGAAGCTCTACTATGAGGTTTTTAGTGGCTGATATTACTGCTATTAAATGTGAATTCACATTAAATGTATCCTGTCTCAAGGAGTATCAGTAAAAAAAGTCTTATTCTATTTTATATTTCTATTCTGCTTTCTTATGCATTAATTTTTTTGTTCCTTATAATTTAGAGTTTTCTACATCTAAGACTTCACCTTAAAATATAATAGAAGACAGCATTGGTGCCTGTAAGGAAGCAAGCATTGTAAGGTACACAATTATAGTGACTGAATATTTTGTTGGTTTTTTTTGTAGGAGACACTGCTATTGAAAGTGGGCAGCATTACTGGGAGATGAGAGCCCAGAAGGACTGCAAATCCTATAGTGTGGGAGTAACGTATAGAAACCTGGGGAAATTTGACCAGCTGGGAAAGACTAATTCAAGTTGGTGCATCCATATCAACAACTGGCTGCAAACTACGTTTTCAGCAAAACATAATAATAAAACCAAGACTCTAGATGTACCTGTTCCTGACAGAATAGGAGTATACTGCGACTTCGATGGAGGTAAATTGCAGTCTTAGAAGATTTAGCTAAAAACCTAGTTATCTATGCCAAGCTGAAGCAGTACAAGGCTGAAGTAGTATGTTATTTAGACAGATTTAGTCTCTTAGGAATATAAGGCCCAGAGCTGTTTGTGTAATAGTACTTGTAATGTCAGATGACCTAAGTTCATCTGTGTGATGGTTAGTTACTGAGAATTTCAAGGTCATGTGGGCAGTATTTAGTATCTTCTTGGACCTTTTCCCTGGAAGAAAATCCATTTTTACAGAAAGTTCCATAGCAATAGCATTTAAACATGCATTTCAACTTGTTTTCTGCCTCTTTTAGGTCAACTTGCATTTTATAATGCAAACTCAAAGGAGCTGCTACACACCTTCAGAACAAAGTTTACCCAACCATTATTGCCAGGCTTCATGGTCAGTATTTAGAATATTTTATTCAATCTATAGCACTAAATAAAGTTTACTGAAGACCTTTTTTATTTTTTAAAGGAGGAGCACTGTTTTTTGCTGACAAGAAATGTTAAAAAATGTTCAGCTGTTTTCTTTTTTCTTTCATGTAGTGCTTAGAATAGCACTCCAATAGGAGAACTCTGCACCTGGATGTGTCAGCTATGTAAATAAAAGTAATTATGTTTTGGTAGAGTAAATTAGTTGTACATTGCAGTAGCTGATGAATCTGATACAATCATTGATCCATACTAATGAAGATGGAATCCCAAGTTGCTGCAAGATGTCAGAGCAGGTGTCACAAGAGAGAGTAGCACCAGATGCTTCCCTCTGAGATGCAAGGCTCTGGCTTTCAAACCTTTAAAAGTCCAGTGGCATTTTCATGCCAGGCATTTCTCTGATCCGCATTATTTTTTTGCGGCTTTAAGCTAATCTGTGAAAGCTTGCTAAAAATTCTAAAGACACAAACCTTGCATGAAATGCACAGGGAAAGGATTAGTTAATGTGTATTGTTTTTTCTTTAATGTTTTCAGTAATTTAAGTAGCTACATTTGGAGGGCTCAGCTGCATTATGAGGTGCCATCATGTGTACAGGTCTGGGAAGACTTAGGAATCTGCAGGAGGCAAGCATGCCAGTTCATACTAAGAGCTCAGCTGCCCAGGCACTGTTCTCTAGCCTCTTGTCATTCAGCACACAGAAGGAAACAGCAATTAGGCTGATTAATAAAGTTATACTTTTGGGCATGGAAGAGGAATGGAAAAGTAGTAACTTGCCTAGGCAGTGTTGCATCTAACATTTCCAATCACCTGGCTTTTCACTTGTATCAGGCAGAATCTATTCACAGTTTCTATTGTTGGCTAGAGGTACTGATGAGAGAGGTCTAGGCTTTTAATAGCCATTTATTTGGAGGTGACTAAATTTGTCTTGCTGATCCTTTCCAAATATAGGGAACAGAGTAGTTTCAGGACTGTTAGGATACATGCATTGGTCACTCCTCTAGCATTGCTGAGCCATTATGTTGGTTCCAAAGGCATCTGAGGAAGTATTTGCTTACCCACTTCAGGCTGTTAGTCCGCATCTCATATAGCCCCTAGTGCTTTGTGACAGCAGTCTTACAGGCACAGTTTAAATTTCCCTTTTTGAAAAGAAAGGGAATGTTCACAGTAAATTAATGTATAGTAAGAAAGAACCAGGACTAATCTCCAACCCTACATAAGACAACTCAAATTATTAAGGTGGTTGGGCTTCTTGTTTGTTTGGGTTTTTTTAATTTTTTGTGTTGTCTTTTTTGGTTGGTTGGGTTGGGTTTTTTTAACCAAGATGTAGTGCAGCCTGCAAGGTAATTTTGATATGCACAATGTAAAACTGTAATTTAACACTCTGAAGTACTTCAAGTTTTCTTCTTACTGTGACTTGCAAATTTTAGTTTAACTGATGTCCTGGATGAACTTAACATTTTTTATTCCTAAAGGATGAATTTGTCCTGTAATAGCTTGCACAGATGTCAGTGTGTTGGTGCTGACAGCTAGTCTGATTGTTGCATTTTAGTAAATGGAGATACGAAGAATTGCCTTAAGCATTTAAGGCTCTAAAAAAACCCAAACCCAATCTCTTTTTCTGAGCTAGTGTGTGTCCACTCCCAATATACTGGTGATACTTTGTTGCACCGTTTGTACCTGCAGGTAAAGGGGATGCATGTAGCCTGCAGCCCTTACTTTTTCCTAAGGGAATTCACTTTAGGGCCTGGAGGGCCTTTTAAAGGTCTGTAGTTTTGGCCTATTATTATCACTAAGTAATAATATGCCTGGCAACTTCCATACTCCCTGAGCTTCTTGGCTCTGGAGTTGATGCTGTTTGGTGGCTAGACAGGAATTTTCTTATGCAAGACCAAAATTAGATTGATTGATTTTTTTTTTTTTTTAAATACAATTACTGGGCAGCTTTTCAGAGTGAAAATAAGTTGATAATAACTTGTGGGGAACTGAAGGTTTTGCTTGAGTTCTTCATACATCACATCTGTAGCTTTCATGTTGTCGTCGTAAGTACTTACTGCTATGACACTGGTCTTCAGAAATGTTTTCCTATTAGAAGCAAGTCTTTTAGTATTAGCTCTTACACCTGACTGTAGAGTCATACCAAAGTAGAATGTGAACCATTTTAGACTTTATGGTCTTAAAAAATAGCTTCTATGTTATTAGAATGTTTTACAGAGTGTTGTGACTGGAGAGCGAGAGAGAAAATAAATGAAGCTGCAAGACAAGTTTTGTTAGTTCAGTTGTGGAGAAGAGAAATGCAGATGGTTAATAATGTTCAGAATATTTATTTTTTTAATTATTTTTTTTCTCCCTTAGATCTGGTGCGGTGGGTTTACAGTGAGTACTGGATTGCAGGTGCCAAGTGCTGTGAAAACACTCCAAAGAAGTGAAAATGGATTAAGTGGCTCAACAAGCAGCTTAAACAATATTGCCCAGTAATGTCTAATGTCTATTGAACACTTCTATTTCATGAAAGGTTTTGGTTTTGTTTTTTTTTTTTTTTGTATAGCTGCTAATTCACAGATGCTTGTGAACATTCAGTTAAACTGGGTTTGCTGCCTGCTGCTGTTTTAGGCCTGGGTATTGACAGTGCAAAGGTTTGACATTGAAGTGTTAGGAACTTAATGTGAATCCAGACAGAAATATCAGTCAGAAAACTGAACTGTTGCCTACTTGAAAAATAAGTGGATGAATCAAGAGCTGTAGCTGTATAATTTTCTAATACTGTATTTAAGCATTTTGTTATGGACTTGAATATTTTGTTATTATTTTTCTATGAAGAATATAACAAATCCACTTTCTTAGTTCTCCTAATATGAATTACTTGACTGTATATTTTATTATTACTGAGCTTCGCATTAGAACTTGTGATACCAAACATCCTTTCAAAATAATTGATTTGCTAGCCTAGCCTGGCAAAATAGCAGGATCATTTCAAAAGCAAAATATCATGCAGAGTTCAAGGCTTGATATGAAAAAACAATAAAAAACAGTCTGATTTTTTTTTTCCCCTCTGGATCAAAATCCTCCTATTTCCCAGGCGTAACTTGTTTAAATATGACATATTTAGAGTTCAGCACCTGTTCATCACAAATTACGGCAAGTGTAGAGATTTAAAGGTATTAGAAAACATTCTTATGTCCTCAGTGAAGACTCAGCAGGCTAGCCTGGCATTGAACTAGGAAGTGTTTCAGCTCAGAGGTTCAAACACACAGCTCCAAAGCTTTTTAAAACTCAGCATGGTACTGCTCTTTCAGAAGCTCTTAATTTTGGGTCATTTCTTGGCTTTTCAGTCTTGTGACATGACTCTAATTGGATTCTGATAATAAGCAATTCACATTCTTTATCAGATGTGAATGACAAATTGAATACTTGTCTGTCACTAGCAAAGCTGCAATGCAGTTGAGGCTAGGAATAAAGGCAGGAGTGCTTCAGTTGAAATGTATCTCCCTAGAGATCTTGGGAGTGCAAAGGAGGGGAGTGCTGCTGAAACATCTTTCAGCTTTTCCTCAAGCTAACTTCAAGGCTGTTGGTAGGGCAGTACTCTGAGACCAAGTACACATTTTTGCTGTTTTGACTAGCCTAGTGAGAATTACTGGATGATCAGAGAAGTAAAAAAAATTACATGATTTCCTTATCCAGCAGAAATGTAGCATCTATAGAGATCATTCCAGTTTGTCCTATATACAATGTATATTGGGCTGTGAGCCTGCCTTTCAGAAGATCGTATTCTTCCCCTTTTTTAAGGGCAAGGCAAATGTGGAAACCGAGCAAATGCTTTGCCAGCTAGCACGCAGTTGGCAAATCCAGGAGCAGATCTCATGTTTGCATTCACAAATGAAGTGAAATGGTGAGCCTGGGTGTTCCCTCATCTCTGTTCTTAGTTGGAAGCTTTGTAACAATACTGGGAGAGCTAAAATAAGCATGTTATATTCTTTGTGGAAACTGACCATTTTTAGTGAGAACTACTTGTGTATTGCAGACTGTTTAGATCTGTTTTCATCCCTCTAATCAAGTCCAGGAGCCTAGAAATAATTTTCAGATACACCTGAATGAACTGTTTCCTAACTGAAGATTTTTTTTTTCCCCCAATATCACTTGAATCACCATCTGGATGTGTTCCTCTGTGACCTGAGATAGATTATACGGTACTGCTCTGGCAGGGGGGTTGGCCTTGGGATCTTTGGGTCCCTTCTAACCCTGAACATCCTGTTATCCTGTGAAAACTTTCAAATTCGTGCTGATAGGGTCTGTAATGAATTGGCCCCTTTCCTGCATTTTCTTCTGTGTATCATTTAGACTGTAAAAAACATGGCCATCTAATCATGTTAAATCTTGTGAATATCAGTGAGTGCTTTGCATCCATCCAGATTTCTCAAGAGGAGGAAAAATTCCTTAAACTTGTAATAAACTGGTTATGTTCAGAGGAAAGCTTGTATTTTTCTTTTTAATTTAATACATGCTGTAGAAAGTTTTGTTTCTCTTGAGAAATCATGAAGTTGACCTGATGGTTGAGTCCTTAATGTTTATTTTGTATCTGGAATGTAAACATCTCAAAATATTTGCATTATGAACAAGATTATATGTAATCTCTTGCAGAGGAAAGTGCAAAACTATTTCTACTATAGCTGTACCTTCCTCTGCCAGTTTAGTGTCTTGAGTCTTGAAGGTACTAGAAGGTGATGTGGTTCTTAAATGAACAGCGTCTGAATCTGTTACACACTCTATCTACAGAGGTTGTTATTAATCAAATAATCTGTGTAGTGTTCTTGAGTATTTCTTTTTACTGCAATGAACACCTGGCTGGGAGTTTTAAGGGCTCGGTCCTATGTGATGGATTGGGATTTACATCCTTGGACCCTGGTGGTGTTCATGGAGAGGAGGGTTAAGATGGATACTTCTTGCTTTGAGACTTCTATTAAACAACTGTGCTTAATAGGCATCAAAATAGGTTAGTAACTGTTCATGCTGCCCAATCATTGAGTGTTCAGCTACAGTTCCTGTTTAAATTTCCCTTTGTGGAAAGAATGGGAATGTTTACAGTAAGTTAATGTGTAGTGAAAAAGAACCATGAGTAATTTCAAACCTATATAAGACCATTGAAATTATGAAGGCTATGGGGGAGGTTGGTTGGTTGAGTGTGGTGCTTTTTCGGTTTGGGTTTTTTTTTTTTTTTTTTTAATAGCAAGAGGTAGTGCAGCCTGCAAGGTAAATTTGATATGCAAAATGTAAAAAGGTAATATTTCTTTAACACTTAGTTAGAAGAAAGCTTGAAGTACATCATACCGTGACTTGCAAGTTTTAGTTTAACTGATGTCCTAGATGAACTTAACGTTTTTTACCCTTCAAGGATGAATTTGTTATATAATAGTTTGCACACATGTCAGATTTTTGCTGCTAACAGCTAGTCTGATTGTTGTTTTTTTTAGTAAATGGGGATATGAAGAATTGCCTTAAGCACTTTAGTCTTTCTTTTTTAGACTCTTATTTTTTTCTGAGCTAGTGTCTGTCCACTACCAATGTACTGGTGATATTTTGTTGAGGTTGGTGCACTGTTTGTACCTGCAGCTAGAGCAGGATGCATGCAGCCTGTGAAGTTACTTTTTCCTAGGGCAATTCACTTCAGGGACTGGAGGGATTGTCCTTTGGCGAGGGGTCAGACGTTTTGAAGGTCTGTAGTTTTGCCCTGTCGTTACTAAGTGTAATATGCCTGGTGACTTTAGTACTCTGAGCTTCTCAGTTCTGGAGTTGATGCTGTTTGGTGGCTAGACAGTTTTCTTTATGACCAAAATGAGACTGCACATTTTTTTAATATGGATTACTGTTAGCTTTTCAGAGTGAAAACAACTTGATAATAACTTGTGAGGAACTGAGGGTTTCCCTTGAGTTCCTCATACATCAATGAAAGCTACAGATTTGCGTTTATATGGAAAGCTGCATGAACTGCATTACGGGATGTTAATGGATCGGAAAGGACGTTTTAGAAGAATTCAGGTGATAGGCAGTTCACCAGATACCTCTCATCCTCTGCCATCCATATTTGGTTTATTGCTTTAGCCATCCTCTAAGCAGAAAAGAGGGTAATGTACAAATCCGGTTTCCTCCCCCTTGCACTTGTCTCATTACTATAATTGCATATTAAGACTGGGGAAATGAACTGGTTCCCTCAGGAAGAACATCTGACTTTTCGATGTTTCAGTCAGATAAGACTCGTAGGTTGTGAACGTGATGCATTGTTTGATAGACAATGAGTTCTACTGATCATCGCTGCCCCCTGCCCTGCCTCACTGAACTCAAACAGCCTGAATGCCCTGTTGGAAGGGGAAGCCTGGACGTGGTTCTGCCTCACGTCTCGACGCTAGGCCGAGCTGAGGTGATGCTCCATCGCCTGGTGCCTGCATGCATAGTTTTGCCGCGACCGCCCGCATAGCGACGTCTCCCGGTGAGCAGCTGACGCGGCCTTAACCGAGCGTGGCCCGGCCCTACCTCAGGAATTCTCTTGCCAGCGCTTCACCCCTCGCCCCTGCGGAGAGCGCCGTGGCGAAGGAGGCGTCTCGCTTGTCCACACTGAGTGGCAGGGGTGCCTTACAGCCTGCGGCGCATTTTGAGGTCTTTGACTTGTGCGTGATGCGAGCTTTTTGTATTAATACAGAAATTTGAAACCTGACATGTCTGGTTTTCCTCGTTTTCTTTCGCGGCTGGGGGAGATGGTGGGGCGGAGGGGAGCGGAAATCGTCGGGTGTGTAGATGGCGACCAGACCTAGACAGCCTCAGCGGCGGGAGGGGAGGCGCAAAGCGGTTCCGGCGAAATCTCGAGTGCGGGCCTTGGCCCCTGCTGCGCATGCGCGCAGGCCGGCGGGCGGCGCTTCGCGGCGGGGAGCTACGCTGTAGGTAAGGGCGGGGGGCCAGCTGGAGCTTGCGGTGTGTCGGCGCCGTGGTTCGCGGATGAGAGCGGGAAGGGCAGGGCGGGACGCGGTAGTGCGAGTGACTACTCCTTCGTGTCCTGGCGCTGAGTCCCCGCCGCGGACTAGCGGGGCTGCCGTGGGCTGCCGCGGCGGCCGGCTCGGGCCTGCTGGCTGCAGCCGGCAGGTTGGCGATGCAGCCGGCTCAGCGACCCGTTTTCCTCGCTGGCGCGCAGGGAGGAGCTGGGAAACGAGAGAAGATGAGCGACGCCGCCGTGCTTCCAGGCGGTGATCGAGAGCGCACCGAAGACTAATGCAGAAAATCAACAAGAACGTGGTCCTGGCGCTGCTTTCTTTGACCAGTCTGGTTTTCCTCCTCTTCCAGCTGTATTATTACAAGTTCTACTTATCGCAGAAGGTAAGAGGAAGCGGTCCTGCGCAGGCTTGCTTTTGTCTAACAGGTGTGTCTGCTCTCGGCAGAGTCCTTCAGCGGCGTTCATGCCACCCCCAAGATTGCCTCATATCCTTGGCGATTCCTGTATGTCCATACATTGTGAAGCTGATAGGTAGCCTGACAGGTAGTTCCTATCGGGTCAGGCGGAACGCTTTTCTCAAGAAACGAGGAGAGCAGCGTTTATTGGTTGCAGTTTTTTCAACAGTGCTTTTAAAATAAAACCTATCCTTTTCGGTTGTTCTTTTAGTGCTTTGTGATCCAGTGTTCATAATTTTCTAGGCGTTGCAGATTAAATCTTGCTTTTATTCCACCCATGAGTGTTTACGTCTAGAGTATGACTTTCAGTAATGGAAAAAAAGATAAATATTACTATAAATTAAACACTTCAGCTTTTTTTTTATGCCATAGTTTACACCTGCAACACAGATTCAACAAAAGAACTAATTTTATTTTCACAGAACTTAATAGGTGTCATGTTTCCTGAGCTTGTTTGCTTTTCTTGAGGACATTCTTAATAGACAGCCTTAGTGTTAGGTAGTACCACAACCTTTGATTTTTCTTGTAGTTTCTGATTATAAACATAAAGGTTGCGAAGAAGAAATTCTTCATATTTGTGAAAAGCTAAGAGCTGAGCCACTAACTGACTTAGTTTTATGCCGTCTTTCATGTCTAATTTTCTAGGATTACACCTAGAAAGACTTGAGACATACTCCTGCTGTCTTTCCCCCAGTGGTATTTGCTTAACAGTGTTTGTCCTCTTTCTGTTTTGCCTTTAAGAGGATATTGGCTTAGAAACCTGAGACCTGATCACTCAATCTTTGTGTGTTTGGAAGCTCCCAAGGCTTGAGCTGCCTTACTAAATAAAATAATCCAGAACAATTGTTTATTATTTTACATTCAGTACTGTAACTGAGTGACCAGAGGCATAATCACAGCCACAATTATAAAGTGCTAACTGGACAAATGCCTCTGAATGTCCTGTTAAATCCTAAGCAAGAACTCAACTAAAATGTACCTTTTTTTCTCTTCTTTCTCATTCTCTTTCCCTTTTGTTTTTGATAGAATGGATCATTTTTTTCCAAAGTCAGAGGAAGCCAGTCAGGTCAAGACAGCACTAGATGGGTACGTATGACATCAATGGGGGACTTGAGCATCTCCCCTGCAAAGAGACAAAGAAACCTGGGGCTCTTTAGTCTGGAAAAGAGAAGACTGAGAGGACATCTTATCCACATGCACAAATATCTGAGGGGTGGGTGTCAAGTGGATGGGGCCAATCTCTTTTCAGTGGTCAGCAGCAATAAGACAAGGAGCAACAGCTGCAAACTGGAATATAGAAGGTTTCACCTCAACATGAGGAGAAACTTCTTTACAGTGAGGGTGATGGAGCACGGGAACAGGCTGCCCAGAGAGGTTGTGGAGTCTCCTTCTCTGGAGACTTTCAAAATCCACCTGGATGTGTTCCTGTGCGAACTACCTTGGGTGATCTTGCCTTGGCAGGGAGGTTGGACTCAGTGATCTCTGGAGGTCCCTTCCAACCTCTAAAGTTCTGTTGTTCTGTGATTGGTGCATACAGTTCCGCTGCAAGTCTCAGAATTCATAGGGAATTGCAAACTCAGAGCACAGTTCTCTTACTCTCAGTGGGGATTTTTTTGATTTTAGGTACTGTGAGGTACTTCCTTCATTGAATAAAGCTGTGATGTGTTTTAAAGCATCAGTATAAAGTGGTCACCGCTTAGTGGGCTTTGTCAATCCTAAGTATGGCTAATGTTTTAAGAAGCAGAACTTGTTCTTTCTGATACAGAAGTTTTGATCCAGGATTTGGTGTGCTGAGTATTGAAGATGGACTTACTGTCAAACAAGCTGAATGACAAGTAGCATGGTAAAAGAATTGACTGCAGATTGTAGGTCACAGAATACACCTTTGCAAGTTTGAGTTACTTAACCTGCTGCTGAGGGTTTTGTGTTATTCTGGGTCATAAAGCCCTTCACAAACAGGCTGTATTCCAGTGTTGAGGAGCAGTGGAGGAGTGCCATTTGGATACTTGAAGTGGGGTACTTAAGGTTTGCAGGATTGAGTGCAGCCAAAACATCATGTTGGTTGGCCTCAGGCTACCGAAAACTTAGTTATGATGTTCGTAGTTAGCATTTTCTTGGAAACACTTTTAGGGAAGTAATTTGTTTATGGATTCATACAGATCTTCCAGCAGAAAACCAGCACAGAGGGTTAAAGGGAACAATCCACTGGGTGCTGGCTGCCTTTTCCCTGTGAACGCAGTGTTTAGCAAAATAGCCATTTAAATGCCTTGTTACTGCTGGGCCGGAGGAAACATGCTCTGAATTAGTTGTTCTTGGGAATAATCATAGAATCTTAGAATGGTTTGGGTTGGGAGGGATCTTAAAGAACATCTAGTTCCATCTCTCTGCCATGGGCAGGAATACCTCATACTAGGCAAGGGTGCTAAAGGTGGCATCTAACCTGGCTTTGAACACTCACAGAGTTGGAGTCTCCACAGATTCTTGGGGCAGCCTGTACCAGTGCTTGACCATTGTCATGATGAAGAATTTCCTCCTAACATCTAAAGTAAATCTTGCTTCTTCCAGAATGAAGCCATTACCCCTTGTCTTGCTGCTACATGCCTTTGTAAAAAGTTTCCACCTGTCCTGGAGGCTCCATTCAAATACTGGAAGGCTGCTATAATCCAAACCAAATGCTTTGTGGAGTGCTTGCTTGCTCCAGGAACGTCTCACTATTCTGAAAGTGGCATCCTCCTCCTAAGTATTAGATAACATGGTCACAGTGGGCTTCCAGTCTGCCAGTCTGTGGACACAGTTGTCATTAGCTTTAACTTAAGTAGTAAGAAGGCAAAATCGTATCAGGGACCTGTTGCACAGCAAGCTGTCTTCAGAGTTCCAGTGTGATGAGTCTGAAATACTCTATTTGAAAATGTTACTCTTAGCTGCTTGACATCATCACCATCTCATTCTGCCAGTTATTTTTTAAGTTCCAACTAAAGGCTGCTTCCCTGTAGAAGTGCCAAGGGGTAAAAAAGTAGGTATTTTTGAGATTTGCTTTCTGTTCATCAGAATAATCTGCTAGTTTTACCTAAGGAGATAACGCTTGCACATCGCTCGCTTTTCATTACCGTATAGCTGAAATCACTAAAGAGGATGGCTTTGCTTCTGCCAGTACAGTACATGTAGTGCTGCTGCCTAAGTTCTGCTTGTTAAGCCACATTCTGTCTTCATATTTTTCATCTCTCTGAAACTAAAACCACTTGCCAGAGTTGAAAGTTTGTCTGTGGAGTCTGATCGGACAGACTCGGTACCTGAGAAAGATTAGAGTTTCAGTTAGAAAGCCAGAGTCAGCTTGCTGGGCAGGCACCTTGGGCAGTAGGACATTATTAGTTCTTGCCACATGTGTTCTAGAAACCTTGAGATGTAACAGAAAGCCTGACGCTGCTCTAAGCAAATTGTTTTTATTATTAGCAAAGATATTTTAAGTCATTACATTTAACCGTTGCTTTTAAATATATCAGCTACGTTTTTAATACCAGTGTAGCTATAAGTGCAGTAAATGGCTTCTGCATGTCATAGGCATTTAAATGTAGTTTGTTCAAATTTTTACTTAGTTTAATAAATTTCATCAGGCACAGGACCTGCTTGCTACAACTTCTAACCCCTTACACAAGGTTACTGTGGTCAAGTGCCATGAATGCACTAGTATCCAAAGACTGCATAGCACTCCTACTTTCTCAGTGAATCATCCTCCATGTACAGCAGGCATCCCCAAACCTCAGGCATGACTCTGGGGTGGGTCAGAAACCTTGCTGAATTCAAGGTGCGAACAGTGTCCATTGCTCTTGCCTAGCCTGGATACTTCTTCAAAAACTGTTGGTGCGGTTAGGTGCAATTTGTCTTTATCTGGAATTCGCAATCACAGCTATGTCCTTCATGTGCTTGGATGTAACTTCCCAGGGACTTTGCCCCAGAAGCTTCCTGAGGAATGAGATTAAGGTGACCAAAGTTCCCTAGATCCTTCTATTTTGAATATGACATGATACTTGCCTATTCTCCATCTTGAGGAACAGCTCCTCAACCACTGTGGCCTTTCAAGGTGTTGCAGTGCCACCTCAGAATGACATCAGCCAGCTCCCTTAGCACCCACATGTACATCATGTGCTGTCCTATATTGAGGTGCTTTCTAACTCAGTCTAGAGCTGGAAAGAATCTATAGAGTTTAGTCTAGAGTCTATTCTCAAGCACTCTAGAGTGCCGGAT
The DNA here is from genome assembly GCA_013399055.1 of Ramphastos sulfuratus. NCBI lineage: Eukaryota > Metazoa > Chordata > Aves > Piciformes > Ramphastidae > Ramphastos > Ramphastos sulfuratus. Next base: position 4,874 of record WBNM01022883.1, on the reverse strand, counting down.
TATTTTTCTTCTGTCAAAGAGGTTTTTTTTAACCTTTGTATGCTTAAAGATGATGTTTCTGACTTACGATTTTATCCCCTGTCAAACAGCATGTGGTTAGGAAGTTCCTAGGCTTAATATCCAGTCACAATATACCAGTGTATTTGATCGATCCTTTGATTCTGGGACTGGTGGATAAAGACATTGAGCAGATCAGAAGTTCTCCTGATGGCCCTAGTCCAGAATGCAAGTACTTTTGTGCTCCAAGAGACTTTACTACATTTGCACTAGTGGATAAAACATGGAAACATGAAGTAAGTGCCTTTTCTTCTGTTCACAATTGTGTATTGTAAGGTGTTCAACTGTTCTATGATTTTGTGATGTAATGCTTTCATGTTCTAAGGCCTCTGAGTTAGTTTTGTGTAAATCTTATAAAAGTATTGGGAGAAGAAACTTTTAAAAAGTTACATCAAAGATATTGGATATATTAAACAGTCATTTATAGATCAAAAGATGCTGTCCTCCATATTCATAAACACCAAAGTCTGAGGATCTGGTATTGATGGGACAAGGCTGGAAGGATTATCATAGCTTGCTGGTTTACATTTCTTTCAGTACAATAACCACCATTTTATTTCGTCACTTAGTACACTAGTATCTCTACTTTGGTGCTCTGAGGATGCAGAGATGGGTGCTATGGCAAGGAGCAAACCTAGTCCAAGCATCTCCTACAACTTACTTGCTGTTGTATTTAATTGTTTGCAGTACAAAATTTAAGGCAAGAAACTGCAGTGGTTGGAATTAGTTGTGGTTGCTGATCTTCAAGGTATTGGAAATCTTTGAGAAGTACATGCTTAACTGATTAGAAGATTAAAGTGGGGGATCACACCAGTTAGAAATAAGCGTATAGCATTCAGTCTTGGTTTCTCTAATGTCTTTCTCTTCTGTCATGTTTAGGTGAGCCTTTTTAGAGCTGCTGAGAAAATGGGGTTCCAATGGCTAAAAATTATAAACAAGGATCCTCGCTTGGATGGAATGGATGACCTGTCTGGAATTGAAATTCCCTTGCACTACATATTTAAACTGGCATCTCATGCCATTCACCTTGTGGTATTCTATGAGAGGAGCGGTAATTATCTCTGGCATGGCCCCCTGAGACTCAGGCAACATATGGACAGAAAGTTTGTGCCTTTCCGGAAACTCCACTTTGGTCGCTACCCTGGAGCGTATGAAAAGTGAGTTCAAAACAGAGGAGGGACAAAGCCATCATTGGCACTCCCCAAATAACTTCTGTTTCCTGTATGTAAAATTACTATCTTTCCTAAAATCAGGTTGTAAGATTTAGATCATGTATAGCTCAGCTCTCAGAAGTGGAGGTGAAGTACGGTGTCAAGGCAAATGCAATTCTGTTGACCTGAAAAAAAGAGCTTCCCACCACTTATAAATTAAGAACTGCATTTTTGAAGCAGACAGAAAAGATGAGAGAAGCCAGAAGTCATGACTGTGGTTGAACATACCAGTGTCTGCTCAGTCAGTGATTTACCATCAATATATATAAAAGTTTGAAATCTGCTGATAGCCATCTGTGGTATCCACATAGACATGAAGTAGAAGCAGCCAGAGGTGTAGTGCTAGTTGATAGGTGTTTGTTGCTCTTTTTGTAATGATGTGCATCCAGAAGTTGAATACAGGTATGGAACATTAAATGAAAAGGGGAAGCAACAGAAATCTATTCAGTATTAGTCCAAATAATCAGTGTTAACTTGAATAAAGAGAGGTAGCATTTGTGCCACAAAGAAGTGTGACAACCATTGCATCTAACCCATGCCCTTAGCATGGCGAGGACACTCCTTTTTTTGCATAAATGTTTGAATTGGTGCTGGTGTTCGTCTGTAGTTTTATGATTAAATTTTGCATTGCATTGGCAAAGTTACTTTAAGTATCTGCCTTTTCCTACACTTCTTCCAGTAGCAGTATTTCAGGAGGCACAGATCGCGGCGAATCTTGTCACTGTTTTTAAAGTCAAGCACATAGCACTATGCTTTGAGAATGGTGGTGTTCCTGTAGGGTATGGCATATACAATATGCCATAAATCAGAATTAACACAGCCTAGCATTTTGCAGGTCAAAATAAATCTGTTTAACTTTTCCCTTGAAACTGGCACTATTTTCCCTTCCTCTTAAAACACAGAATCTGTTGCAGTTATGTGCTTAAACATTTGAACTCAATGGTTCACTCATTGCGAAGGCTGAATAGTTTTAACATTTTTTTTATGCAAACAGCCTCCAACTACAGGGTAAAACTTAGATCTTAAGTGTAGCCTACACTTTGCCAATTAAATAAGTAGCCTGAATTTTCAAATGCAATGAAAAACAGCTGTGAACAACTACATCGCATGGCTGTGAGTCAGTAAAGGAATCAGTGATGTGAAAAAAACTGAGAGTTAAAGGTGCAGAATTTCTTCTTAAAGAAAATTTCGAAGTGTATGGAGAATTTTTTTAAGCTCTTGCTGCTCTTTTTGTGATCAGTTTTGGGCTTATTTGGGCAGAGGTATCGTTGCCTCTAGTACGCCTGAGTTAGAGGAAAGAAGTGACTTGTGTGGTTTGTAAAGGAATTGAATGGGGTAATATACAATCTTTCTTTCTCTGTAGGCCAGAACTTGTGCTTGTTTCCATCGATGATTTAAAAGTTCAAATTCCAAGAAATCCGTCCAGTTTTCTAGAGGAGATGTCACACTCTAGATTTCTTGAATGTAGGTACAGAGAAGCTCGGGCTTTCTTTCAGGTTAGTGGTAATCAGATAGTGTCTCTGAGATGTCATATATGTTTTCTCTCATTGACCCAAACCTACTAACAGTTTACTGTTTGTTGGTTTATTTTTGGTTTGTTTTTTTTTTAACTAAAAAAAACGACATTTCACATGCATAAAGCAAAACGAAGCATCTGAGACTCAATCCATAGAGTTAGTAGGTGATAATAAAACTAAAGCTTTAACTGAAAATCATGGTGTGTCTTTTTTAACTTAGAGCTTTTTTATCTACTTTCCAAAACTTTGAAACGAAGAGGTGACAAACATGTCCATAGTTCTTACACAGTGTTATCGTTATGCAGATTTCATGTAAATAAGATTGTGTGTGTCTTTGTGGTTGAAAATTTTTCTTGTGGTGCTTCTCAAAGTTCTGAGTAATGCTTGATTTTGTATTATTTTGCACTCCATGCTGGTTTTCAAAATTTCCTGATTTAGATTATTTGAAATGGCATATTCATTCTGAAATTACCTGTTTAATTGTTTTTTGACCATGTAAGCTAATGTTTTCAGCATTATTTAGAGCATTATTTTCAGAATATTGCTACCTGATTTAGCAGGCAGTAGAAAACTTTCTGCTGCGGCATGGGGTGCATTTTGTCTTAACTTAGAAAGGACTGAGATACAAAGTGGTCAGAGGTTACCACAGTTAGCTAAGACTCTGGAGTCAGAATCAGGTTGCTAAATTTGAGCCATCTCTGATTTCATCTTCAGACATTTGGGGAAGGGACTTCTCAGGGAAGGGAAGACCATCATTCAGGCTGTTAGGCTGTAACTCCCCATATGTGTAGCAGGAGGGTTAATATACCCAAGGATATAGTCGCTTTGTCTTGTAAATAACAGTAATTTTAAGCATGCTCCACATCAGCTTTAAAACCCCTCAGGCTGCATTTCCACAGACAGAAAAAAATGCACCTTGGAAGTTATATTGGACTTTGCTGGAATTTTAATGTTGAAATAAGCAGCTGTCATCTGTTTGGAAAAGTATTCATTTCAGCTGTTTGTTGCCCAAGAGCGCTTCGTGGAATCAGTTGTGAAGCTGAGTGGTGTGTTGTAGGCTATATTTGATGTGGTAGTGCTCGCCCGGACTGCCGTGTTGGTTTTGGCTGTCTCTAGCAGAAGATCCTGCCACAGTTGTAGCTGAAAGGTAGGCATGATCTTCGCCTGGCGCTGTTTCTGCTCTGTGGCGGAGCTGTCAATGTCCACGTGTAACACGTGGTGGCGCCAAACAAACTCATATGCTGGAACCGGACCTTGTTGCCTCCCTGGACTCTGACTTCAGCCTGTGCAGAACTAGGGTTCATCTGTATTGTTGCCAGCTGCTGAGAATCGCTCTCTAATACATATATTATTCTGATGCTATTTTACTGTGACTTTGCGTTCTCCTAGTTTGGAGAAACTGAAGACTGATGTTTCAGAGTTGAAATTTTAACTTGGCATTCCTAGAGCGTGTTCTCAAACTAGGCTGTATATGTGCTAAAAGATACTGCCCAGATGTTAAGTAAATTTTTAAAGGTCGTTTTTACTTATGGCACTGAGAAATGAAGAGACAGATTTGCTTTCTGACAATAGCTTGTTTGTTCCTCTTTGCCTTCCAGTTGTATCCTGATGATGCCTCTCTTGATGCAGTGGAGTTCAGAAAAAAAGCAAAGTCCTTGCTCCGTCTGGCTGCCTTGACACTGAATAGCTTAGGAGTAAAGTTCTGGCTGAGCAGTGGGACATGTCTTGGTAAAACATTTGCTTTGCTTTGCATTTTTAAACTCACCTGGTATTTTGCACATTTCATCCTCTCTTGCTTGTGATGTCAGCTGAAGTTAAATGTATCAGGCCGGAAGGCATTGGCTGTGTTGAAATAGGCCTTTTCCTCCTGACAAGATGCTTTTCTGTTAGAAACTGGAGCCTTGGAGATGATGAGCAAATATCAGGTGAAGCTTTTAGTATTGTTAGTAATTGTCTGTGTTGTATTGATCATTGCTTAGAAAGTAATCAGCAGTTCCCTGAATTGTTTGACTTAGAATTTACTGAAATGAAACACAGTGGAGAACATAGTGAGGGGCAACTTATTTCTAATCTCACAGTATCACAGTAT
>WBNM01022882.1:2622-17454 GCA_013399055.1 Ramphastos sulfuratus | reverse complement strand
CAAACCCACCAGGAAAACCCAAGCCCCAAACCCACCAGGAAAACCCAAGCCCCAAACCCACCAGGAAAACCCAAGCCCCAAACATTAATTCCTGTATTACTTTACAAGTACCTGAACAGGAGAGTATTTTGTTTTGTCAAAAATATTGAGCCATGTAAACAAAATTGTTATCAGTTCCCAGAAGTGCAAGAGAGACTCATTCCAAATAAACTCAAAACTCTAAGCAAAGAAAATATGAAGTCCTAATAGAATGAAAAGAGAAGCAAAGTTAAATAACACAAAGGAAACACCAAAAAAGCTAAGCTTGTGACATGGTCCAATTAAAAAACCAAAAGTAAAGCACCTGATTTTATATGGAGTGTTTGAAAACAACCTCTGTCACTATTAATCCAATCAGTTAATTACCCAGCAAGGCCTTTATTTATTAGAAGTGACAGCAGAATGGGATGGAAAGAACTTGGGAAACCTCAAGCAAGTAATTAAAGAGCATCCTTAGCATTCAAAGATCCCAATGAGCTCTGGCAGGATGACAGAACTGGACTGCAGAGTCACAGAACGTGCTCAGACTGCACATCCTTGAAGTTTATGTGCATGAATTTTCATCCCAGGCAAGACAGTTGCTGAACCCCAAAGTGCCCTACATTTGAAACCCTGCCTTAGATAGATGGCTTCAAGTGGAAAAAACACTCACCAAAACAACAGCTGATAGGACTCAGGGAACCTACTCTCAAAGGTAAGCCACAGGTACAACATAAGCCTAAGAACAGGGTGAAAAAGAGGAGGAGCTGAAAGGTAGGCAAGAAAAACAGGGAGTCTGAGTTAAAATATTTAAATAATGGTGTAACTTAATGGTCAAAAAGAAATCCTAAAAGTTTAAGCCTAATCAACTAGAAATGGGAAGAGAATTATGAGTGAAGCTCCATGCAGACAGGAGGACCCAACAGAGGAATATGTGGAAGTGAAAAATGCCATTTAAAAAAAATTATTTAACCTAATTCTGTAACTGCTTTTAAGCCATCTGTGCTGGACTTCAGTATAAAGGCATTTGTGTACCCTGCTCATACAGCAGCCCTTTCCAGGTGTGGTGACACCCACACCCTTTCTGTCACTGGGATTCACACCCTGAGTTTTAGATTGTTTCCCCCTTACACATGCAGGTAGCCACTGATTCATAGAGCAGAAGTTCAATTTTGCCTGTAACTCACAGGCTTTTTCTATTTCCTCTTTCTTCATTTTGACAGAACTTTCTGATCTGTATCAAACAATTATTCTCACATTTTACAGTGACTAAAGATTTGTTCATTTCTAGTGATTAATTTGCTGATGAAACTGTGTCTATATTGCTGTTTATTGCTCCTGTTGCATCTGACTCTCTGAATCACTACAGCAGCACCATTAATATAATCTCTCTCTTGCTGCTTTGTCTTGTTCCTTCAGATTCATCACCTTTTAAGCAATTCCACCATGCATGTTANCCATGTCCTTCCTGTGCTGGGGGCTCCAGAACTGTACAACTAAGAAATATGTAAACCCAAGTTTCATTATACCTCTTTCCCTTGCACTGCATGAATCTGGGTTCACAGCTAAATAGTCCCTATTGTTTTTCCTGTAGAATCCAATTACTTCTCAGCCTGAGCCACAGCCACAGTGTCTCAGAGGAAAAGCTGAAGTCAGTGGCCAAACTCATTAAGATCTGTCAGATGAACGTAGTTGGTACAATTTAAGGTTATAACCTAAGAAGCAGGTTCATGTAATCTCTTATAGAGTTGACAGCAGCAGATGCAGCTCCCCAAGGTGTACATTAAAGAACCAATGTATAGCTTGCCATTTAGACATGATAAGGTGGTATAGCCTTATCTGGCTAGGTCCAAAAGTAGCTGGCTTCAGGCTTAAAACACACTGCAAACTCACTATGCATTTAGATGTCCCTGAGTCCTCTCAAAAAGAAGCATTTTATCCTGTCCCACTCAATGTCTGATTTTCATATCAATAAAGAGAGGAACATATCAGCTCCTCCTTCCTATAGATGAGAGAAGAATACACACAGATAGCTTTGTATGGGTGGCAGGTTTCTTGAGGACAGAATTCACATCTGCAATCCCCTGCTTAACCTGCAGTATCCAATGATGATCACAGGACTCAAACAAACAGTCACATTCTCTTTATCCAGAAGATCAGATGATCTGTTTATAGGCTGCAAATCAAACTTGAGTATTTTTTTCCCCTCTCCTTTCATTCACATAAGGACTGTCAGCTAGATTTTATTAAAAAAGAAAAAAAAGCTTTTTTGGGTTCTGTTAATGTAAGTATGCTTCTATGTTCCTCTAAATTGTGCTGCTGCATAGCCAGTCTGTGTTTTACCTTGAACTGTGGTTTCCATTGGTGTAGCAGGAACACTAATCTTTGCTTGTTTGCTATTTTGATACCATCAGTTCTGTGCCATGTAGGCTCGCTGCATAAACTGCATATAATGATCTATTAGTTCCAGATGCTTGTAAGAGGAATGATCACCTGCTACTTCTGTGACACACTGGCTAACCACTGCAGCTGGCCACAAATAGCTCAGGCTCATGCAAATACCCTGAAGATGAAAAGCAAAGCAAAAGGAAATTTGACCTATGACAAAATCTTGGGAGAAGACACTGAAGTGAAACAGTTTGCACAATTTACAGAACAGGGTCATGACAGCTACATGAGTATAGAATCACAGAACCTTTGAGACTGCAATAGAACTCTAAGATCAAGTCCAACTACCAACCTAACACCACCATGGCACTTAAAAGATGCCCCCAAAGTGGGCAGGGAGGGACTATTGCCAAGGTCTTGCAATGCCAGGACAAGGGGCAATGGGTTTGAAGTGGCAGAGGGGAGATTGAAAGTGGATGTTAGGAGGAAGTTGTTTGCAGTGAGGGTGGTGAGACACTGGCACAGGTTGCCCAGGGAGGTNATATGAAATGCATGAAGCTAAATTTGAGTCTGAGGACTTCATTTCACTTCTATACTTGATCCTTTTCTTACTTCCAGCAGGAACTGCTTAGAAATGTCACCCTTGGGCTCAGTAGAGTTTTACATTTGTGAGCTATCATATCAGACCAGTTTACTGTAATTAATAATATGATCCAAGGGAAAGGATCTATTTTAGCAATAGAGGAGAAATGATCTATTTTACCTATGTAGCAATACTTTCTGAAAGCCATACTTCCAGATTTTTTTTTTTTCCCCTGCATCATGAATCACTGAAATGCAGCATGTGAACCATGACAGACTCATGAAAGGTGCTTCCTGCTCTTCCTGAGTATCTAGTTTTTGTATCAGGGACACTTCAGTTGGATATATGGGGTTCATTGTACTTTGCTTTTTAATATCCACTGACATATTCTCTTCAGTTCTCCTTCTTCGGAAATGAAGGAAATGAGTTAAAATTGCTAATAAAACTCTAAATACATATAAAAATAGCCCCAGCTGTGACCCTTGGCTAGAAATTGATTTGGGAGCCTTCCTCCACCAGAATTTACACCGTGTCATTTTTATGTATGAAACGAGTAAGATGGAGATAAGAAAGTCAAATAAAGGACTGCTTGAGAAACTTAATTTAACTGGGAGATAATTGTATCATCCCTGCATCTTAGAAACAGTCATTTGGCATGCCTAGGGACAGGAAATGCAGACCCAATAATGAAATTAGATATAAAGACAGAAGCTTGTAACTTTAATGTAAAGACATCTTTTGTGGAAGAGCTTAACCATGTTCTCTTACATCTGATCTGTCTAATCCCCTGACAAATCTGTTCTGCCAGCAGCTCCTCCCAATATCATCCACTTGATGAGGACAACTCTGTTTAAAGGGGCACAAAGCAGCCTGGTTGACTCTTCTCACATTGCATTAGCAGCCCAATGGGTCCTAATTCTTGCTTCCTCAGCAGCTTTTTACTCTAACACTTATTCAACCACTAGTTCANCAGGGGTTTGGAACTGGATGATCCTTGAGGTCCCTTCCAACCTTACCATTCTATGATTCTATAAAATTCAGAAGCTTTAACACAGTTTTTATTACAATCCACTTACCAAGTGCTCCTCTCTAACTGCTGAAAAGATGTCTTTTCGAAACAACCCAAACAAAACCACCTCCATGGATCTGAAATGTCTTTCAAAAGTATTTAAATTGTCCTAGGATTTCTTCAGGGAGGAGGTTCTCAGGCACTGGAACAGGCTGCCCAAGGAGGAAGTGCATTCACTATCACTGGAAATGTTAAAAAGAGATATGGATGTGGTGCTGAGGGACATCGTTCACTGGTAGGAGCTTGGGGATGGGATTGTGAGCTCCAGGTGAGTGTTTGGACTTCATCTCAAAACATCTCTCCCAATCTCAACAGTTCTAAGATTCTATGACTGGAACCCCTCAAGTGACTTAGGAGGGAAGGTTATTCCAACCACCTGACTTTTCCTTACAACTTTTAAAGAATACACCTGCATATCTCATCTAGGAAAGATCCAAGACTTTAGATATCCATGAAAGAAGAAGTATTTTTGCTCAAGATGTCTATCCTGGGGATGGGACAGGATCAAGGATCTGACAATGGCTTGCTATTGAAGTAAACAGGGTAGGCTGACAGTTCCAGACTGCACCTTGTGCATAGAGTAGGTCAGCACTGAAGATGCTGGGAGCAAACCAGCAGTTGCTCCTGGTTGCTCACTGTGATGGAGACACTCTTGTCTTGAATTCAAGGTGCTTAAAGAATTTAACACTTGGAAACATATAAGCCTGTAAATAAATACTCAGATACACATTTTATGATATATTCTAGATACAGCTAGGAAGGGAAACATGTTTCATCTTCTTGGAACCTCCAGGGAACATGAATTGCTACTGCATTCATTTCTGGTGTGCTATCTATGATGCCACAGACACAGATGACTTCACATTTTACAGGGTTTCAGTCAAACTGCTCTTTGTATGTGTACTAATGCTGATCACAAGTGTTATTGCCTTTCATCAACTTGTGGTTGCTTACTCCATTTATTTTTTTTCCCCCATTTATTTTGCCCCAGTTCATTTCAAATGTTCTGCCTTTGGAAACAAGAGAGTCATGAAGCTTACCTGTAATGCATCAACTCCCATTAGAGGGAGGATATTTGCACCTCACAAAACATGACTGACTTCCTTAAGGACTAGATCCATAATATAAGGAGGAAAAAATATGTACTAATATAGATATCTACTGACCTGTACCAGTCAAGGTGTTGAACCTGGGTGATCTTTGAGGTCCCTCCCAACCTTACCATTCTATGATTATGTGCCCAATAATTAGTTCAGGTAACATTTCATGTTTTGATGACACCTCCCCCATTATCCACTCAAAACAAATATCCAGGAATCAAATATTTGGAGACTTGAAGTAAGTTTCACTGCCAGAGTGCACTAATGAGATGGGCTAAAGAAGAGTAACCTTAGCTCTAATTGGACTCAGAATGAAGCTTTTTTCATGTTTTTCTTTGAGAGGTCCCTCTAATTCCAATTCAAACTGTCTAAGCAATGCATGCTCTCAATTACCAGCAGCAAAGGTTACAGTAAATGGGTAACTGCTGCTTTAACCATGTGTTATTAGTGGCTGCTAAAATCACAAATTGGGAAGTGTCAGTCACTGATACAGCTTGACTCAGGAAATAAATTTGGGCTCCAAGTCCAGACTTTCCTGGAGGAAAGCAAACTTCATTTTGCTTAATTCCTTTCTCTTCTTTATAGAAGCTGGTTTAGAGTGCAGGTCTGAGAAACAGTAGATAAATCTTCAGAGGTTATCATCAAATAATTATTTATTCCTTCAGGATTATCTGAGAGCTAAGGCTCTGTGACAGCTTTCATAGAATCATACACTTGTCTCATTTGGAAAAGCCCTCTAAGTCCAACTGTCAACCTAAGACCACCATGGCCATTAAAGCATGTCCCAAAGTGCCACATCCACACATTTCTTGAACACCTCCAGGGATGGTGACTACCACCTCCCTGGGCACCCTATTCCAATGCCTTAGCACTCTTTCAAGTAAATAACTTTTTCCTTATGTCCAACTGTGCTGGTTTGAGGCTAAATGAAGTATTTTAATGAGAACNTAACTCCCAAACCATCACATCAACCTAAACCACCCCTGGAACAATTTCATACCATTCTTCTTGTGTTAGGATAGAGCTGGTCAAATTCCTTCTACCTGTGCAGCACTGCAGTGAGTGCCTCTATCTTCAACTTAAACTTTTCAGCACTGTAAGTTAAGGATTCTACAAAGGTATTGAGCTTCTAAGCAAATCTTTAGCAGTGACTTTTACACTTAATTGAAGTTGTGTTTGACCAGTAAAGGGTCATGTGTTATTTTGCATTATATGTTTACAATTACTGGGCTAAACAAGGTACATAAACACATCCAGACTAAGATTTCTTATTGAGAACAATGATTAACTTAACATGAGCAGAGTTAAGCTCATCCTTGCTCAGCTAACCATTAAATTCAATCTCCCAATCCCCTGAGGGATGAAACACAGACAAGGAGAATGCTAGCCCCTAAGGCAGAATACTTCAAAAAGGAAGGATGTGCATTGAAGTGTCAGGTTGTCTGTTGTGATTTCATGTAATAAGTTTACTAGAGCATCCATTGATTATCAATCAGAATTCATCACATTATATTCTTCATGCTGTACAGCATATGAGACCTCATTGAAGTAAATAAAGACTACTGAATTCACTCTGCTTCCACAAAGATGTATTAGTACAGTTCCAGGGAACCCTTGTTGCTCTTATTTTCATATCACAATAGAATCCTTCATCACACCATCAAAACTTACATCAGATCATGCTTGATTGCTCACTAAACTCTAACTATTAAGTCTGTGCATAGACAGTCTCATGTTGTGAGGAATTCATGTTGACCCCTTGAGCAGTGGAGTGAAAAAATAGCCTCAGTTGAAGCAAGACCCAGTGAAGAAATCTGAGAACTCCACTTCAGGATATACCCAAGTGCATAGATGCTAAAGCTCCATTCAAGCCTCAGTTTGACTCATGTACCTTAGGCAGCTGAGCTTCCACTGCTAGTTGTAGCTGGAGCTTCTCTGAGACTCCAATACTCTGCATTGTGCCAGGGCCTGTGCATGAGCTTGGAATGGGATCCAGGGCCCAGAGGAAGCTTCTTGAGGCATTTGAGCCATAGATAAATTCTGAAAATGCCATAAAAATGGCAGCAACCTTCCCATTTAATACAGTGCTTGCCAGAAGTGATTTCATTCATAAACCCAGAAAGAAAAGGCCAAGATATTCCTTTTTGTTCATGATTCAAAAATCAGGCCTCATATTGCACAGTCTTGCCTTGAGTACTTGGGCTGTATACTACCTGATGTTCACACTACTTTGTCCCTATGTTTTACAGAATCATAGAACTGTCCCATCTGAAAACAACCTCCAAGACCATTGACTCAGACTGTCAACCCAACACCACCACGGCCACTTAACCATGTCCCCAAGTGCCTTGTCCACACAATTTTGGATACTTCCAGGGAAGGTGACTTCAGACNTGTCAATAGTCCCTCTCCAGCCTTCCTGGAGCCCCCTTCAGATACTGGCAGGCTACTCTAAGGTCTCCTGGAAGCCTTCTCTTCTGCAGGCTGCAGAGCCCCAACTCTCTCAGCCTGTCCTCATAGGAAACCTAATCCTACAGGGAGGAGACCAACCCCACCTCACTTCAGTCTTCTCTTGAGGAATTGTAAAGAGCAATGAGGTCTCCTCTTCTCCTGAATACTGTATTAGGTACTGAGTGAAAACCTCAATATATGTGAATTTCACAGATGGATCCTTCAGGGCAACTCTTTTAACCTTAGTGTTGGTTTTACCTCCAAATAGTCTACCCAACCTTAGAGTCACTCAAAGTTTGGCAAGAACTTGAGCAAACCTCCTCCTTGAGAATCCCAGGGTCAGATGTATCATGTTCTCCAGAATTTCATCTATGAATAAATTTGCATACCTTGCAATACACACTCCTACACACATTTGCAGCTCAAGATTTTTTACTTAACCTTAGGTCATCTATAAACACATGAACCTCCTGGGTACCCACCACGTAGCCTCTCTTCATCACTCATCACTTCCCAACAATACCAGCATTGAAAGACTTAGAGGTTGGATGTAGGATTTGATTTGCTTCCTGAAAAGGAAAGAAGCTGTGTTTCTCACCAGCACTTTTTTAAGGTCTAAGTGTAACAGCTGGCACATTTTCACTCATACTCTGCCTGTGAAAATGCTTTCTTGCTGCTTTGGTAGATACAAGTATTGCATGTGTGTGGTTCTACTCCAGTGCTCTTTCTCTTTTACCAGTGGCAGTCAAACTTCTCCCGTAAGGAATTTTGAACATGACCTCTTTTAGCAAATGCATTGCTCCAACTTGCAGTGCCAGGACAAGGGGCAATGGGTTGAAACTGGCAGAGGGCAGATTGAAAGTGGATGTTAGGAGGAAGTTGTTTGCAGTGAGGGTGGTGAGACACTGGCACAGGTTGCCCAGGGAGGTTGTGGAGCACAGAATCACCCAATGTGATCTTTGATCATGTTGGGGGATTCTGTGCTCCGCAACCTCCCTGAAGGTGTTCAAGGCCAGGTTGGATGAGGTCTTGAGTGACCTGTACTAGTGGGGAGTGGCTCTGCCTATGGCAGAGGGTTGGAACTAGACGATCCTTGAGGTCCCTTCCAACCTTCCCATTCTATGATCCTACTCATTCAGCATGTGTTTCTTCTGTCCTGGTTGTAACTTTACTGTCTGGTTTTATGGCTACTTTCCATGACACTCACTGGGAAAATGCCAAAAGCTGAGGAACTCTTCCCTTGATGCACAGGAAGCACTGATTATGTGTAAATTATCACCTCTGTCAGCAAAAGATGAGCTAGGAATGAGACATTCATTCAGCATTTATTACATGCTTCTGGGTACAGCATGAAATAAGCTACAGCAGCCACAACTCTCTCAGCTTGAAGTTTTATTTCCAACCCAAAACTTAAACCTGAGACAACAGAGGCCAAGCCTCTTCAACTCACTTCAAAGGAGGTTGTGCTGTTCATGAGGTTTCATTGAAATGACAAGAAAAAAGGTACACCAATGTGACTGAACCCTGAATTCAAGGAAAATGTTACAGCTTCCTGGGATCTCTCAAGTGGAAATGGTCAATTTTCACAGTTAGAAGCTATTCTGCAGAGAGGAGCTGCTCTCCTCCTCCATGTTAGAAGCTGTTCTGCATGGCATCACAGAATGAAAGCAGCTGATCTGAACAGAAGGGAAGGAGGGAGCAAAGCTGTGCAGCCTGGGAGTTAAGGAACTCTCCCAAAGAAATATGTAATGGGGATTGTACTCACAGGTGTCAAAGCTATCCCTTGAATCCATATTCCTTACTGAGCATTATGAACTTCCAAAGGCTGAGTAGTGCTGGGAGGGACAGGAATTGCCTCTCACTTATCTCCTAAAAGTGGCAGTTAATCCTCTGTTACTTCTTCAAGGGTATTAGAAGTCTACATTGTTGAAAGACTCTGAGCTGTGAACTACAGCTGAAGAAAGATACCTATGTGTATCCAGTGGATACAGAGGCCAGATTCATCTTTGTGAACCCCATATGCCCATCCAAGGCTTCTAAGACACCAAGGGGGTTGATAAGAACTCCCTGCTCTGTCTGCATTGAAGCATCCCTTCCANAAGGAGGCTGGAATGAGGTGGGGTAGAGTCTCTTCTCACATGCACCAAGTGACAGGTCAACAGGAAATGGCCTCAAGTTGTGCCAGGGGAGGTTCAGGCTGGAAATCAGGAAAAACTTCTTCCCAGTAACATTTCTAAGGCATTGAAACAGGTTGCCCAGGGAGGTGTTTAAAAGCCACACAGATGTGGTGCTGAGGGATATGGTTTAGTGGCAGTGGCTTAAGCAGTAGTGATGAGATTGTGAGCTCTAAGTGAGCTGTTGGACTTGATCTCAAAGATTTCTTCCAACCTCAACAGCTCTGTGATGCTATGTTCCAGTTCTTCTAAACTGCTGTAATTTTCATCATAAAGATGATCATATTTGGAGTAGCACAGTATTTGGTGTATGCTTTTTCAGATTAAATCCTCAATCCATAAACTGCTGTTTCTTGTATTAATGTCACTAAACATTTTTTAGTGTTTTGTGGTGTTTTTTTTTCCTTCAGCTGGACTATACTCAGAAGAGTTAGATAAAAATTTCTCCATTCAGCGAAGCACACTTCTAGCTGAGCCTATGACAAAGATTTACTTGACCTCATTGTTATCTGGAGCTCAACTACACAGACTCAAGTTTTAAATTAAAACAATTTCTGCAAGCAAGCAGTGAAATATCTTAGTTCCTTAAAATTTGTTAAAACAAAGTATGCACGACCAATTAAAAACTCCCTCAAGCACCTAGACTTTTGATGGAACTGAATACTTTTATTATCAATTACTAAATGGATTTGAGAGTCTTCTGATGATTTCTCAATGTGACACCAAAAATTCACCAGATTTGAAAGACCTTTCCACCTTCCCAAGGGAAAGAAGAAAAAGGAGATACTGAGCAATAGTTCTCATTAGTTCAATATAGGTTTTTAGCTATTTACCTTTTAAGTGTTTTCATGATGAATACTCTGAAGAGAACTAAGTCATTCAGTAGCTTGATTCTATCCTAAAACTCCTAACTACCTATTTTTAATTGCATGGAAAGGACAGCCTCTAGGTTCAACACATCCTTCTGCTTCAGCTTCACCTTACAAGACATTAACTCAGTGTGCCAGCTAACCACCAGATACTCAACACATCCAGTCATGAAGGCAAACATCAACTTTAACCAACTAATGAACCAAATATGAGTTTTAATACTTGAAGCATGACACTTAGCCTCTCACATTACAATCCCACTTCAAGCCCTGCAAAACTTTGCTCCAGCCAATGATTTCATTTTGAAGCTGCCCTGATGTAAGCATGGTATGAATAGAATCATAGCATGGTAAGGTTGGAAAGGACCTCAAGGATCATCTGGTTCCAACCCCCTGCCATAGGCAGGGACACCTCCCACTAGCACAGGTCACTCAAGGCCTCCTGCAACTTGGCCTTGAACATCTCCAGGGAGGGAGCANAGCTTGGTGCCAGCTGCACACTTGCTGGGGGTGCACTGAAACAGCAACAGATTTAATTCAATCCATGATAGCTGAGGACTTCAAAAGCATTACATCAAGAAACATAAGCTTTAAAACCTGAGGAATGTTGACAAATCTAGAAACACCTCTGTGTCTATCCAGATACCTAAATGTCTTAAAAAACATAACCCACACTGCCTGGTTTGAATTTTACTTATTTTAAAAACAAGAAAAAAAAGAAATTGTAAGGGTGACCATTCCAAAATATTTTAAAGGCTGAGCTTTCTATGAGGAGAGACTAAGGGACTTGGGGCTGTTCAGTCTAGAGAAGAGAAGGCTCTCAGGTCACCTTATTGTGGCCTTTCAGTATCTTAAGGGGGCTACAAGAAAGCTGGGGAGGGACTTCTTAGGCTGTCAGGTAGTGATAGGACTGGAGGGGGAATGGAACAAAGCTAGAAATGGGGAGATTCAGACTGGAGATTAGGAAGAAGTTCTTCAGCATGAGGGTGGTGAGAGCCTAGAAGGGGTTGCCCAGGGAGGTTGTGGAAGCATCATCCCTGGAAATGTTTAAGGCCAAGCTGGATGAGACTCTGGGCACTCTAATCTAGTGTGAGATGTCCCTGCCCATGGCAGGGGGGTTGGAACTGGCTGATCCTTGTGGTCCCTTCCAACCCTGATAGAATCTATTAGAAGAAAACACACCAAAACAATCTGTTGCTTCCCTTCTCCAAACATGGAGGTTTGCATGACCACTCAAACAACATCTTTAACCAAGAAGGAAGGAGAAAGAAGCCTTAGGGCAAGTGATTCTGTCTAGGACAGATGCTTTAGCCAAAAATTTTGGGACAATTTCTGAGCTAAGCAGAGAGCTGAGCTTAGCAGCAGGTGAAGTGTGCCAGTTGAGTTGTAACTCCAGCTCTGCTGTCCTTTGTTCGAGTAACAGTCCACAGCCCTGAGTCGTGGTGCCTGCTCCTATATGCAAGACATGTAATGGAGTTTGTGATGGGAAACGACTAAATGTAGCAGCAGAAATGCAACGTGTGCTGCTAGCTGACCTTTGTCAGCAATGCCAGAGGCTTTTTTCATATGCTGCTGCTAGTTGTCATTATTAACAGTGACCA
The DNA here is from genome assembly GCA_013399055.1 of Ramphastos sulfuratus. Lineage (NCBI taxonomy): Eukaryota > Metazoa > Chordata > Aves > Piciformes > Ramphastidae > Ramphastos > Ramphastos sulfuratus. The sequence goes on along the minus strand of WBNM01022882.1, from coordinate 5,201 downwards.
TGAATTTCTTTCTGTCAAAGTAATCAGACCGCGGGAGAGGAGTTTCTGAGCAACTCGGCACAGAGAAGGTCACTGGCGCTTGATCTCATCAGGCTGCTTGCTTTGTTATTAGAAAAGACAGGTAAGGAAATGAGTAAATGACACCCTTAAGATTTTTAAGAGCGTTGGAAAGTCGTTATTAGTCTTGGAGACCAGCAAATAATATCTCCTATTGATCAAAGAGACAAGAGATATTGAGGGGAAGGGGAAAAAAAAAAAAAAAAAAAAAGTGTTTTGTTCTCCTTCCCCTTCACTTAGACAAATTAAATTCTACCATGTCACACCAAATTTTTTTGAGTATTGATTTTTTCCCAAGCCATTGCTTGATATTTGAGCTGACTGAAAAGGTTCAGTGCAAGACACAGCAGAAAGAAAAAGAGAGACTGGAGCAGCGATGCCGTGTGCGGTGTGCAACCTGCGCTCCATCCCTAACATACAGAACACGACAAGCCATATGGACATGAAACCATTTTCCTTCTGCATTATTATGTAGTTTGCCTGAAATATGCTGCTGAACCCTCAGAGACCTTATCACTAGGGGCAGCTTCTTCAAGGCAAATGCAAAATGTCTTTGTCCACCTCGGCTTACAAAACAACATCTTCGAATGCATGCAGTAGGAGCTCCCTCTACTGATATTTTTCAGTCTTCTGAGCTGTTTGGCTTTGGCACATGCAGTGCACCCAAATAACATTCAGGTTTCATACACACCCACTGTCTTCATTTTGTTCACTGCAGAAAAGGCTAAAAGGCATCTTTCAGTTCAAGCTGTATCTGATGGAGGTATTACTGATTCATGGTGGTGAGACACTGGAAGAGGTTGCTCAGGGAGGTTGTGGAGCACAGAATCACCCAACGTGATCTTTGATCACGTTGGGTGATTCTGTGCTCCACAACCTCCCTGGAGGTGTTCAAGGCCAGGTTGGATGAGGCCTTGAGTGATCTGTAGTAGTGGGAGGTGTCCCTGCCTATGGCAGGGGGTTGGAACTGGATGATCCTTGAGGTCCCCTCCAACCTTACCATTCCATGATTCTATAATTAACATATTACTGCATTTGTATCACATGCATCTGATTCACCCATGGAATTAAGGGGAAAAAGAATCTGCTTTGGTAAAGGAATTCTAGAGGTTGGTCATATTGGGAGACAAATCAGTTTCAAGAGGTCAGTGGAAGCTGTGTAGCTGTATTAAAGCTGACTTGGCCTCTTAGCAGAGAGTTACAAATCAGAATCACAGAATTATGGAGCTGTTCAGGTTGGAACCTGAGGACCCTTGAGATCATCAAGCTCAACCACTCACCCAGAGCTCACAATTCCACCACTGCTGCTAAGCTACTGCCACTAAACCAACACTACATCCACACATCCTTTAGACACCTCCAGGGATGGTGACTCCACCACCTCTCTGGGCAGCCTGTTGCAGTGCCTGAGAACCCTTTTTATGAGGACATTTTTCCTAATACCCAAACTGCATCTCCCTTGGCAGATATTGAACCTATTTCCCTCTTGTCCTGTTCTAAGAAGCTTTGTCAGAAGATTATTAGATGTCCACCCTCCATCCTCCTCATTTTATTAACATTTAGACTTTTTTTTTTAAGCACTTGAACTTGCTGTATCTTAAAAAAAGAATGAAAAGGTAATTTGGGTAGGCTACAGTATTTTTGAGATAGTTCTGGAAAACAAGTTTCCTTACAGATTATCAGCCCAACTTTCTTCACCAAGTGTTACTCAGCTGGATAATGCAGCCAATCTCTGTTAGTTCAGCCTCATCCAGCAAACACTAAGTTCATCCATCATGAAGGCTGTGATGATTTGGGCTGTAGGAGCTGACATGCCTCCAGATTTATTTTTGTTTTCATTCCTCTGTGGCAGATAAGATTACACCATGATGTTTCCCATCCAAGTATCTTTCCTTCCTTATTGACTTCCTACAGAATCAGTTATGTTCCTGAAGACTTCAGGAAGCTTGTAGCTACATGACTCATCCATTAAGAGAAGCAACCAAAACCACTGTACTTCTCAAGGAGCTGAAGCCCACAAATGCTTGCAATATATATAATCCTCACTCCTTTTTTCTATGTAGTGAAAACCCTTGAAAATTCCTTAACTCCACAAGGTATCATTAAAACAAAATCAATTAAAAAGAGTGAAGAAAAGCCACACACTTCAAGCAATACTACACAAGAGAGGAAAACAAGAAAAATCTGTGCTGAGATGCAACTCTGGGCTANACTCCCAAACCATCACATTGCCACAAGACATTCAGTTCTCATGAGTCAAAATGTGATCTGAGTGATCACATGTGAGGTCCTCTCCCATCTCCTGAGAATGCTGCCTATGGTTTTCCATGAACTAGGCTCTTCCAAGCAATGTTAAGACTCCACAAATCCATGTGGAGTTTTGTGTGACTGCTGACTTCAACAATTGTCATGCAAAATAAAATAGGGTGGTCTTCAAAACTGCTGTGTCCTCTCTCAGGCCTCTCTGTTTTGCCTGTGTTTCTCTTCAATGACATCCAGGAAGCTGAATGTGATGGGGACAG